>JAPZPC010000178.1:0-78816 GCA_037952705.1 Haplographium delicatum
CCCCCAACCCCCCCCCCACACCCACTCACCCACAACCACCCCCCCCGCCAGGGCGCGCGCGGGTTGTGTTTGAGCCCCGCCCGCGGGGCGCGGCCGGGGGCGGGGGAGGGGAGGGAAGTGAAAAAAGACCAGGGAAGAGGGGGGTGTCTGCAGTATGGTAAAGAACGCACACGGCCACGGCCATGGCCACGGCGGAGAGGCGTGGGCCGAGTAAATGCGCGGCGGAGGAGGGAGGCGGTCACCGGAGTCGAGTCGAGGGCGGTATAGGATGGGGGATGGGATGGGGTAGAGAAACGAGGAAGGAGGGAGCTACAGTAGCAACAACAGTACCGCACACCACACCACACACCATACACCACACACCATACACCACACACCACACACCGTAGCCTAGTGCTCGACAGTACAGTACGAAGTACGAAGTCCGGCCCACTACCATTTCCAGCGACAATTACGGCTGCAGCTTCAGGACAAGAAAGTACAGATACTTCCTCCGTATACACAATTCCTCCGGACTTCTCTCGCCCTATACCGTACCCACTACCCTCTTCCCCCTCCTCCTCTCCCTCTCCCTCTCCCTCTCCCTCTGCACAACACGGCACCGCCTTCGGAAAAGGAAATGAAGAGGTTAAATGACCTGGATATCTCACGGCCTCACAGGCTCCCCTCTCCACTGCCCGTTGTCGCCCAGCGCTGCAGCGGTGCGTAAACAGACCTATGAGACCCACCGGCCGCCGTCTGGTACGACCGTCAGCGCCCCAAAACGGGCCGGGTCTGAGGAGGTCTAGGAAGGTCTGGGAAGCGGTTCACGCGGCGGGTGTGCGATCAGCGTATCAGCGCCCCCCAAACCTATCGCCCTCCCGGAACGCCGTAAGATCTTCACGTCAACAGCCGCAGCAATGACCACATCAGGGAGATTGGGACGCCGGAAGCTCTGAAAAAGATGAGATGAGGATCAGGAGGGCATGGTGAGATCGTGGAGACGGGAGCGAAGGGAGAAAAATCGAGGAAATCAGCTGGTGAGGGATATACAGTACAGTGGCCCAAAGTCGGCCGAATGAAGGGCTGTCATAGGACTGTCATAGTACTTGTCATAATACTGTCATAGTACTTGTCATAATACTGTCATAATACTGTCATAATACTGTCATACTGTAAGAAAGTACGAACAGCGTCGGGTACAGTACAGTAGCTCATCCTGTACGGAGTACGGTACTGTATTTTACATAGGTACTGTAGGCATGCCTCCAGGCCGGACTACAGTCGCCGTGGGTGCAGTCTCCAGCATATTTCAGCATATTTCAGCATATTTCAGCACCGGTCAGTAAAGTCCAGCACAATAATATGGTACAATAATACAATACAGTACAATACACTTCGTAGGTTACTGTCGATACTGCCTCTGGTGCGGTCCTGTTCTGTATATCATTCCTGTCCGGCATTTCCCAGAGCGGACCAACTTCTCAATCGCTGCTGATCAAGCGCCGCCGTTACTGTATTCCTGATTGATTCCGTTGTACGAGTCTTCCCTCTTTCCTTATTTCCTCCTTGGTGTCATCCTTCGTGGTCCAGCACCACGGCGGGCATGTTGTTCTCCAGTAAGTACTTCTTCTACTTCGTACTTCGTCTGGCACTCCGGCAACCCTTTACGCTGCCCGGTTCCACTCCACCCCTCCTCTCGCTCTCTCCTAATCCCACACCTGTCAACCCCGTTCAACATGTCGCTTGTTTCCAAACAACCCCTTCTTGACAACCAACCTCCTCTCAATCTGGTTCCCTCATAAGCGCCCACGTCGATTCCGGAGGGTCCGTTGCCCGCTCTCATTGGTGTAACAAGCCCTACACGACTCTCACCAACGCTTCTGGAGTCCGGGGTCCTGGTCACTGCAGGCCCTGGTCGATTCGCTGACGCGACGACGTTTCTACAGGCCAGCCCGTTCCGCAGATGGCCAGGGTAAAGGTCCCAAAATAGCCCGCATCAAGGTCTATTTGTCACTAATCAATTTTCATCGCTAGTTAATTGCCCCGAATCGGGTGCTTATTACTGGTAAAACCTCTCAGCCTTGAGCCTGCAAATTATGCTGCATAAGGACAGAGTACTCTCTACTCTATGCCCCGCAATATCAATATCAATATCGGGGCGGTACAGTACCTCGTGTTCTCTTCTCCCCAAGCTGTCGGTAGAGTCTCTGTACCTGACGAAAAAAGAACACTTGGATATTGAAAGTTCTAGGATTCTCGGGCTGAATGTGAACGGCAACCGCATTTTGGGGACAGCGTTTCTATTTTGAACGGCATACACGCCCGGAGATGCTGGGGGATATGCAGGTACGACAGTCATATCCAAAATCTTCAACTCTGGATGAGACCAATTGTGATTCCATGCGATAGACGGGTACGCTTGCACTACCGGCAGCCCATACAGAGAGATGAGAATATGTTCCCGGAATAGAAATCCACTTCGAGAACTTTCGGTTTTCCAAAACAAAACCAGTTGCATTCTCCAATCAAGCCGTCAAGCAACCCTCCGGATTCCAATAATGACATAGATGAAGACACAGGCCTGACATTGGACGACCGAGAAATGGCTTCCGCTAACCGAGAGGGTCATACCGTACCCCAATCATGAAATGGGCCAAGGGAAAAGGCTGTCAAAGGGTCTTCGAAATGCAAACCAATATCTTCAAACTTCAACGGCCGACTTTTTTCTCTACCGACCCGGAAACTGTTCCTCCCGTTGACGAGGCATCTTTGGGGAATTGCGTATCATCAGTTAGCCGAAGATTTTAATAAGCGCGAGGCAGATATCACATTCTGGCATTTGATCCTGATGATGTCTTTGCTGTCATGGTTGTTTAGAAGAAACAGATAGACGATGATCTGCAGTTGGGACGGGGTAGATTGAGCTTGTACCTTTTTTTTCGCTACCATCCCAGCTCCCATTTCTCCGATTCTGATCTAATTTGATTGCATGTGAGGGACATCGTTTCATACTCAACACATTCTTGTCAATCATTTATCGAGCACAATATGCTTGGATCGCTCAAATCCACATCTGTTCGTGCTCTTCCCCAATTTCCCTTATCTGTCCGTCTTACCTGCATTTCTCAATTCTCCCCACCGACTGGTCTATACGGTATTGGACATCTCGAAAACCATCCAATCCCCCTTCCATCTACCTGCACAATATCATAATAATCGATCACCCCTCCCACTCGTTCCAGCGACGTCCCAATCGAGTCACGTCAAATTCCAAGGTTCTTCAAGCCATCCCAGCCGGGGAATTTGAGGCTCCAGCGACCGCGTCGCGCTACTGCACGTTCGATGCACGGATTTCTAAAAATATCTATTTTTATATCTTCTGACCGTGGACCACAGATCTTCGGAGGTAAATGGCCACGAAACAGCAGCCCTCCTGTGCGGCCAACTGTAAAACACAGCAAACTAAAGGAAATGGAGCCGTCAAGACATATTCCGCGCTGCATGGCAATACATTGATTACTAACATGGGCTTGCGCTCGGTGTAGCCCGCTATTCTTCATCTCTCAACCCGCAGTATTTGATGGCACGTTGTAAATTCTTCAATCCTTCGATGTGGAGGACCAAGTGCCAGACCCCTTGCATCTGAATCCCGATCCTTCGACTTCTTCTTTCTTGCAGAACTGGTGCGGTAAGGTGGCCTAGCTGCCAGTAGATCTAGAAACGGAATTGTGTACCAGTCATGTCATACATTTCAGCAACGGGACACCAACTCACGTCATGCCGCGCCGTAAAGACACCGCACGCTCATAAGACAAGCCACTCTGGCCTGCGCCAGCCCTACCCAAATCGAAAACAAGACCCGGCAAGCGCTTCAGAATCGAGTTGTTCAATACACGGGATCTCATGTTACCCCGGCGCCATCAAGTCAACATAGCCGACTGCGGCAGTGCACGCCTCCAGAAGCGCGACATCTCTTCCCCCTCTCACAACCGCAGCCTCGACCTACCGGACAATACAGTTAGAAGGATCTCTTGTCATACACGTTTTCAATCCACCTCCCCTTGCCCACATCCAATAGAACCCTCTCCATCTCACCTTTCCGGCGCTTAAAGGCGATCCTTCGACCACTGTGCATGTCGCTCGATCCAAACGAGACACCGATTCCAATTATTCCCCGCTCGTGCACGTAATGTCTTTCCCCCCGGACACACTCGACAGGTAAAATCCGAATTATCACGGCATTTTCTGCAAGGCACGAGAGAATTCGAAAAAAGGAGGGGAGCACAGCATTTACCACCTGCAAAGAGCTGCATGCATCTCAGCGAACACATTTTGTACGAAACGGAAAGAGATGGGAAAATCTGTTTATGGCTCTCTCTCTATCTCCATTTCAACCCCTATCTCTAAACCGTCAATCCCAGTGCGGAGAGGGACTTGGAATTTTCTTGTACGTACTCACCAACATACAACACACACCCATGCACACATTCAACAAACGCATCGCAAGCTTCTCGATCCTGCCGGACAAAAACCACATGCCGAGACTAAGAGGCACAAGTCATCATTTCCTCCCAGGTGCCCCTCCCCCGGCCTTCGTGATAGGCGAGTTTGCGATAGACGCACGCGAAACAAAAACCACGATCACGGCGTCAGATGAAAACCAATCTAGTCAGCTACCATCCAACGGGCTTTGAACTATTTGCTGACTTGAGCATTGAACACGAGAGAGAGTTAGGTTCCGAGTCGAGAGAAAACGTCTCGCTTATTTCTTACCCGACGCCGCTCTCCTTTTTTTTTTCTTCCGAGAGGGCGATGGGAGGAGAGACGCTAAAAGCCCACCGATCTCAGAAGTAAAGGATTGAAGATGTAAGCCCAAAAGAAGGGCATTTCTCCATTTTCTCACAAATTCTCCAGTTTTCATGATCCTACAGGTAAATACCCCGTTCGTTCAAGACCCGGTGTCTGCCTCCTCCGTCCGGTAATCGTATCATCCGAAAGGATCAAGCAAACACGCTCACAATTCTTATTACCCTATCACTAAGGACCTCGTGGACATGTGTCTACAGGGCATATGATAAAGCATACTATATTTTGTACGTAATATGTATATACTCGGGGGGCCAAAATCTTTTGAAAGGGACAGGTCGAAATTGCTTCTTTCGTGTTTACTTATCTACTTGCCTCGGCCTCCCTACATCCCCCGATTTTTGCATTACTCACAGGATGCGCATGATTCAAAAGCAAACCAGTAGAAACCATATGACATATGCAATCTAATCAATTGTATAAGGGCAGAAGAAGCGCCGGTCAGAGATGCAGTGAGACGTAAGCCGTAGAGCTGCAGTGGTGACTTTTTGTTTCCTCCGGTTGTACATTCAACCTGCAAAAATGCATTTGAGATCTATGTGAAGGCCGGGGAAGAGCAGGCTAGGGAGCCGGCGAGGAAATCTGCGTGAGTGAGATTCAAATCGAACTCATCACTTCACCAAAATACGCTAAATGATATCGGCTTCCACATCTAACATATCCATTCTTCTATACTGCGTATGCCGGATGCCAGCCACCATAGCCTTCCCGGTAAAGCCCCCAATCCCACACCACTTTCTCTATAGGCAATCAAAGCCACTTCTGCTCTGAGTCAAAATCTTCATTCCTCGCCACGTCGTGCCGCTCGCTCATACCACTTATCGCTGTGTCCTCGTGAAATCTCGTCCTGTCTGCTCCACCTAACTTATGATATGTACAAATCGTGAAAAAAGACTTCCTCCCTTCTCGCGCAAAGAAGCAGAATCATCTTTCAGACCATAACCGAGATTGTCTAACGCCAGAGGAAAAGGGGGGAAAAAAACATGCAGGGTGAAAATAAGTTCTGCCGGCCGTATTACTTTATTCATTTTACAGACAAAAATTTTCAAAAAAGTGGGAAAGTTTATACAGGCGTGGGAAGAGGAAAGGAGGTGAATCCGCCTTGATACAAAAGCTTTTTCTATAGTCGGGTTTGGTGTCGTATGTTATACATCGGGGAGGAGGTAAATTGTATTATGCGTTTTGTTGGTCCGAATTGGGAATTACGTTTTGTAATGTAAGAAGGCTATAGCCTTATCCAAAAGAGGGTGCTTGAATGGCGCCAAATCCTCCATTGTTCGGAGCTAGATCTTCTTGCTTCATCGTGCCATTCAGCATTGGACAGAGCCTGAGCAAAAAGTCGTTAGCACAAGTTTTATCAATTCATAAAACGTAAGAGAAGAAGAGAAGAATACTTGCTGGCGAGTCTATTCACTTGAGTAGACATGCTGAGCTCGCAAATTCTTGAGTGATGGTTTAAGTTATTTGTAGTTGGGATAGTACTTTTTATTAGTCTTGATATGCCCAGCCATGCCGCAATTTGCGCACTTCCTAGTCGTCCCTGTAGGCTTTTCAACAGAAGCAGCAGGCGTTGATGATGGAGATGCTGCACTATCCGGGGCCTCAACAGAAGATTCACGCCTCTTGCCGTTGAGACGTCCTTTCTGTTTTTCGCGGGCATGGCGTCGCTCTTTATTTCGGTTAAGACGTGCGAGTTCTTCTTTGATTCTGCAAATTGTTAGCACTATATGCAAGTATGTAAGGATCTGCATACCTTAGAGCCTCCCGTCGATCAACCTCAACATTTCCTGTTGGTTTTAACTCGTAGACACTGAACAATGTTAGCTAGTGGTCAAGAAAATTTTCTTTGTGGACTTTTCAAAGTTTAAATGTCCTAAAAGGGATTCATACTTCAACTTTTCGGCGTCAAGCTGGTGGCGACGTTTGATGTATTGGTTATAGACGGCCGGGTCTTTTACAATCTCGGTCATTTCCTCTTCTTGGTTAAATTTATTCCTAAATTTGCGTACAATGCGAAGAACTTTGCCGTCCCGGCGGGTTTGACTCTTTGTGCTATATTGACTGGCGGTATCATCAAAAGCAGCGGCAGGGGTTGCCGTTGAGTGGGGTGTTTGAGGTATTCCATGTCTCTCTCCTTCAGCGGCAGCCTCTCGCTCCAAGTCATTCTCTTCTCTCTCATTAGTATCTGATAAGTTTTTCTTCTGGGCCTCCCAAATGACTCGAATAGCATCATTATAAATTTTTTGCTGCACCTTGACATTATAACCGTGACCACCATTCTTGGATTTATCTGTTGCAACAGCTCGGGCAGCGGCCATCGCTGCCGTTGAGTCTGGGCCTTGAAGATTTTCAAGATAACCTCCTTTCATAGATGTTTTGATGAAACTGAAAGCGAGTCCGCAACCTGATGGATCACCAGCACCGTGAAGTGCTAGCATGGCCTTATCTGCTGAGGCCTCCAGGAATGCTTTACTGGTCTTCCATGGTGCTAGATTCTGCTCCAAGCTCTGACTTTCTTCGTCTTCATCGTCGTCTTGAACGGCATACCCAGCATCTTCAAGATGCCTTGCCCCGACTTGCATTGCGTCAATGACGCAAATTTCTTCAGGCTTTACCATTTGTCGAATCTGAGCTTCTTCCGGGGTTGGCTCTCCGGGCCTCATTCGCCAAACCTTCTCAACTTTATCATAGTTAATAAACTCCTTTAGTTTTTGTCTGTTTTGCATATCCGTGGAATCAGTAATGTGTGCCGTGATCTCTCCAATCTTCATATGCTTCTGTGGACTATGCCGAATTTTTCTGAACGCAATCATTTTCATGCGGTTTTTAGCAGCATTTGTAACTTTCCTTGAATGCGGGCCAGGAATCTCAACAGAAGGGAATTGTTGTCCCACAACGAACATATTATCGATATTTCGGATGTACCAAAAACTGCCACTGACACCAGTGCTGCTACGGATAACTAAGAAGTCTGTAGGTTTGGGTTCATGCTTGAAGATTGGTGCTCGATACATAGCGTTGTGTATGGTTCGCACAGTTTCGCCGGAATCAACCATTCCGAAGTTCGCAAAGGGAGATTTATCTTCTGGTAAGAGAATGGTAACATCTCCAACCTTGTCCTCTGGCTGCGGCCGATCTGTATCATCCGCATCCTTGCGACGATAGTAATTTATAATGCGGTTGCCCATACCAAAGTTGGAAAGTACAGTAGGATGCTCTTCAGAATACTCGAGTAGTGTAGCAGTGGAGTAGTGATCGGCCAGAGACAGATCCCTTGTGGTCTTAAAGATATCCTGTGTCGACATATTCTTGATGGCTTTCCTCTTTGTTTGACCTGGTTTGGAGAAGTATATGGGTTGATTGAGAAATTTGTTGAATTTGAGGGAGGGACGGTGAAACGACCGTGCTTCTCTGGTGTAAAGTTTAACTCGGTAGTAAGGCCATTGAAGTTTAAGAGCAGGCATGCTGTGTTCGACGGATAGGTTACCGAGTGTTGCTCGCACTTTGCTTTGGTGATTTTCCTTGAGAGCATCGTAGGCTTCGTCATTGGAAATATTGAATCTTCGGCTGAGAGTGGATGCAAAGTTCCCATTGCCAACACGTTTGAAGTGACCTGCTGTACCAAGACGCCGGCGTTTTGCAAGTGGATCAACTTGCTGAATATCAACGAGAAGATAAGGATCATTCAGATCAAGAACCGCACGTTTCGCAATCTGTACTGTCATTTGTTCAAAGTTGTCGAAGTTGGGAATGGGGTATTGGGGAGCAATAACAAAGTCCTTCTCTGCCTCATGAACAACCTTCTTGCGCTTAGCAGAATGCCCAAGTATTTCACGTTCCCAGTCGTCCATAGGTTCCTCTTCCTCTTCCTCCTGGACTTGTGGTTCTGGAAATTCTGGATTGATTTTTGATTCCCAATCTGCACAAATGATCTCTAAATCGTTCCAGGTCTTTCCCCCAATCCTTTCATCTGCGTCTGGATACGAGTAGTCAAACCCTTCATCAAGATCTTCTTCATCGGATGACTCCTCGACAATAGCAACTAGTCCTTTCGCCTCTGCCTCAACTATCCGCTTGCGTTTGTCGACGGTCGCCGAGCCTGCAGTTCGAAAGGACTTCTCTTGGTCAGGAGCAAGATCTAAGCTAACCTTTGTTGGGTTGACGGGTTTTGGTGGCTTGAAGGCTATTTTAGGTACGAAGTATTCCTTTACTGGAGGCATCAGGCTATTGAAAAACGGGATTCCGTCTTTCTCAAATGCAGGCCACAACTTCTGAATAATATCGTCCGCATCTGCTTGAATGGAAGGAAAGTGCGGATTGAGAATAACATCTTCAGTTTTAACCGGAAAGTTGAGTGCACGGAGCTGTTCGAGGGTGAGAGGCTCGGGTTCCAACTCAGATTCTAAAGATGGCATTGTCAGCCCTCCGTTCATGTGCCGTAGTGGTACGACTCCATTTGCCTGGGCATCATCTTGGGTAGTGCGTTCATCGAAAGGAGAGGTAGCTCGATCGTCTCCATCCCCAAAAAGGTCATCGTAGCCATCAACTTCATCCACATCCATATCACCTGCCAGGCCCCGTGTATCATTATCCTGGTTGCCAACTGGATGGCTGGCAAGCTCCTCTTCTGGTAAATCGTCATCGCTGATATCCTCAAAGTCCTCGGCATCATCTGCCTTTTCGCCCAGATCTAGAGGCCGCTTATCGTCAAATAGATCAGACTGTCCACCTTGCTCTTGGCTCTCGTTGAGTAGTCGCTGGAGGGCAAGGTCATCTTCATGTTCCTGCCTCTGCCAGTCAATATGGGTAAACGATATGGACTCGTCGGACGCCATGTTTTCGAGTCGCGCCTCTCCTCCCCAGAACAGATTCAGCCGCGCGAAGAGCCACCGATCATTGATGTTTGCGTGACGAGAGGTGAGTTGGCGCGGGTTCGGAAGTGAGTCGAATCTTTCAGGAAGGGGCGCGAGGGTAGAGAAGACGTTAAGAAGAGCGAAGGTTTGCTGGTTAGGAAGGTGTTGTAAATTTTGTATCAAAGACGTTGATTAGGCACGTTCGCCTTTGTGGCCCCAGGTCTATGTCCGAATGGCGTTTATGGTTCAGGTCTTGCATTGAATATGTGAAGTTGAGAGTTGCGTGAATGGTCGCTATCCCTTGCTGGACTCCCTGCAAGGCTGAGCGTGGGGCTGGTCACGTGCACGGTGTCTGCGAGTAAAATGGATTCACGCCTGAGTGGAATCACCTGTTGACGTTCCTTGATATATGTACAGAACTGATGTAGATAGGTTGATAGATCCGAACTAGCAAAAATTATATCCCTTGTTGATCGTCAGTATTTATTTTGCTTGTAAGCCATATAAGGCCGCTGTGAACAGAGGTCGATGCGAGTATTGTACTCTGAAGCTTCTGATCCCTGGACACATCAGAACCGGTATCGCACTGCAGTGACCGAATACCCTTTTCAACGGTATCTCTGGCCTATAGCTTCGGAGGAATAAGACAAGTTCCATTTGAAGACCATCTTATTTTCCTACATCCTGCTGGAAAGAGCAGTTCATCTACGATCCTTTCTTCTGGACAGAATACTGTATTCTTCTTCACAGCACTGGACTGAACAATCTTGGGTATTTGATCATGGAGGCAACTTCCTACTATCCTCTTCCCACGAAAGAAGGGTTGCAAAAAAGTTTTGTGGGGAGATTTTTGAAAGATGTAGCAGGACCAGCGGCAGTTTTTGATATTAGCAAGCTGAAGAGTAACTGCGACGGAATGTTGAAGGCCGTGGATGCACTGAACTTTGGATGGAGAGCACACATAAAGACACATAAGGTATTTAATAAACTAGTTCATTTAAGTAAACAATCCCGCAGTGAAGTTGATATTTTATTCGTCTATAGCAGGGTAGTCAAAATTTTGCTGACTCTTAAAGACGACGGAGCTCACAAGACTCCAAGTTGGTGGAGGGTCTGGTCCTGTCAATATCATCGTTTCTACTTTGATAGAAGCTGAATATGTTACCCCGCTTTTACTCGAATACAAAGCAGCAGGACGAGCAGTTAATGTAGGTATTTTCTTTCAAGTACCCCACTCTTGACGTGAACTCATAATTCACAGCTTCTATACAGCTTTCCTGTCACACCCTCAGTAGTTGAGCGTCTCTCCCTGGTCTCTAAAGCTCTTGGCCTCGATGGCCTCTCTCTTATGGTTGACCACCGCGACCAGCTCTCTTCAGTATCTGCGATCCACAAGACCAGCGCCATTCCTCCACTGATTTTCATCAAAATCGATATGGGAGGCAACCGCGCTGGGGTTCCTCCTCAAACTACAGATTGCTTAGACCTCATCTCATCTCTCCTCTCACTAGAGTCTCAAGGCATCGCCAAGCTATTGGGATTTTATTCGCATGCCGGACAATCCTACTCAAGCTCCAGCCGCGCTTCTGCACTAGATTTTCTCAGGCAGGAATTCGAGGCTCTGTTCGTAACGGCTGAAGCAGTACATTTAATTTCACCAGCTAAACCACTCGTCCTCTCTGTGGGCGCTACACCTACCACAACCTCTGTCCGTAACCTTCTCATAGAAGATGAAAACCGACCTCCAGAAGAGTCCAATGCGATTTCCGCACTAAAAGCTGTAATCGAAGCTATCCGTGCAGAGAAATCAAAAATTGAGATCCATGCCGGCGTATATCCTACTCTTGATGTACAGCAGCTAGCAACTCATGCACTTCCCACAGAAGGTCCAAATGCGATGCTCACATGGTCTGATATTGCTTTCACCATCCTTGCGGAAGTGGCATCTCTTTATCCTGGCAGAGGTAAGAATGGTACCCCTGAAGCGCTCGTTGGGAGCGGCTGCATAGCTTTAGGCCGAGAACCTTGTAAAGCGTATCCCGGATGGGGGATTGTCTCTTCTTGGAACAGGCCAAGAGTTCAGTTGCCTGATAGTGGCCCTGAGACTCATATTGGATGGCAAGTTGGAAAGGTAAGCCAAGAACACGGAATCTTGATCTGGAGCGGGGATGGAGAACCGCCTCAGGAAGAGATGTTAAAAGTGGGACAAAATGTTAGAATTTGGCCAAATCACGCATGTATTGCTGGAGTAGGGTTTGGGTGGTATCTGATTGTGGATGGAAGTCGGGAAGGAAAGGAGGATGAGATTATTGATGTTTGGCCGAGATGGAGGGGTTGGTGAGCTCTTACCTAACACATAATGTCATAGCTCTGCGAATGAATGGCAAAATGACTGTCAGTGATACCTTCTATTGGAAGTCATGTTTCTCTAGAGTATCAACTGGAATGGCATTTCCAGCGAAATACACAAATACCATACGCCATAATCATCCACCTATCAAAGACTCCTTTTGAAACTTTTCATGAAAATTCTATCGTAGCAAAGAAGTTCACTTACACCTCCGTTCTACCACGTTGGACCCAAACTCCTCATATTCCTTTTTTGAAACCCACATCTGATGAAAGGTCCCCAAACTGCCCAAGATACTACCTCCAATCCAGCTTCCAAATCGCCGCTCCGTTGTCAAACCAGCAGCCTGGATCTTAATCCTGGCGCCAGGATAGAGGGCCAGGAGTTCATTATTCAATCGGTCCGTGAAGCCATTGACCAGTGTCGTACCCCCCGTCACTACGATGTTTTGCAACAATGTTGGACGAAGATCCATGTCTACAGCTGAGATGCTAGCTTTCACCATTTCAGTAATTGTCTGCGCCTTCGTGACCTGAGCTTCATTTGGAATAGGTAAAGCTGCTTTCTCATCCCACATCCCTTCTGCCACAGTCAAGCGCTCAACACCCCACATTTGATTTGACCCATCCGGCATCTCAAATACACGACCTGGCTGTGACTTCGCATAATCGATATTGCTTGGGCCTGCAGGATTGCTGCTGTTCAAACGACCTGGTCCAGACCAGATTTGTACCACGGATTCTTTGAATTCGGTCAAGACGCGCTCTTCTTCCAGTGCTCGGAAAGACTCTGTAGGCTCTGTCTCAAACTTACGGTAGGTAGCTTGAGCTGGCTGGCCGGCATCGACGGCAGTTTTGTTGGCGATCATGAAATGAGGTACAAGCTCGACTTTCGGCTCTTGGGACGCGAAGAGGGAGCGTAGCTGTGAGGAGAGCCAGTTTCCTGCTATATGGGACCGTTGGATCGATTTCTTCAGAATGAGACCATCATGAATAGATATTACAGATGCAGTTGAAGCGCCAACGTCAATAACTAGAGCGGTTGCTTTGCCTGCACCAAAAGCCGCTAAAACACTGTTGCGCGCAAGCCAGAAAGCAGGACAGCCCCAGGATTCCATAGCGATCTCAATTGACTTCTCTCGATTTTTGGTGGTATTCCATGCCGTCTCGGTCATCAGTAAAGGGTGTTCTTCCAGAGGTTTTTCACCCTCCTCGACACCCTCCATCTCAGCATCCACATCCTTAACGTCCATGTCCTTGGTGTCATTCAGCCCGTTGGTTTTTGGATCTGCCTGCTTGAAGCTTGTAAGTCGCGATGTGATTGCGTACTCCCACAATCGGGTGGCTGTGTCCCAATCCTCTACTATGCCTTCCTTTGACATGGGATTTCGAATTTCGAGGTTTGCCAGAGGGTTGTGAATTACTTCGTCGCCAAAGGTCAACTCTCCGTCCGGTCTGGCGCCATAGTACGATTGAACGAAGGATTTTGGGAAGTCTTCTCCAGCAAATCCAGCGCGTATGCTCGAGTAGCCGGGATCAAGTATGATCGCTGATACTTCATCTGCAGAAGATAAATATTAGAAAAGGCTTCGAGCGGTGGTTGGGGTCAATCTACCTCCTCCGTAGACATCTGTCGGCTGCATTGACGAGTTTAACGTTTGGGCGGCCATGATTGACGCGCTTTGCAACGGAAATTCTAGACGTTAGTTCGCTGTCTGTTGGTAATATTTGATTGTCGCGTTGCTTGAATTGAGTGTAAATGCGCTTCTTCGTCTTCGCAAGCTCAATAACTTCTATGGCCGCTTTAAAGACTAGCTCCGAGCACTTAAAGTGCCGGTACCTCTCGTCTTGCTGATTTGATGGACCAAAGTCCAGATACTCCACTGCTGTGGTCTGAATTGTTATCGATTTACGAACACAATACTTTTCTAATTTAACAGAAATAATACATTTGGAACAATCGATGCGCATAAGGTTAGGGTCCTGAAAGTCTTGTCTGACGCTTGACTGGCAGACTGAATTCACGTCTGAATTTTCTTCCTCTTACATATCAGTGTCTCTGCTGAAAGTAGACCTTACTGACCCTGCTTAATTGCTTCGGAGGATTGTTGGAGGAAATGGAACCATTTCCGAGAGCTTTGTAAATATAAATCAAACCAACTCACAAATATTCCTAAGTTGGAAATATAGTTATTTATTTTCCGATTCTGAGACCGATCTTTGCGTGCTTAACTAGATTATCTAAAATATTCTAGAGAATTTATATATATATGGTCTTTGTCGTCTATACAGGATACCTTACGCTTCCTCTAACTGTACGAGAAAGCCGCGGGAATTTCTCTAAAAGATAGGGATTTTTGGGTATCCAATCCTTCATTCCAAGTTGGGTTTGAGCTATATCATACTGTACTTATAATATATCTCTTGCCAATTAGCGACCGAGTTCTGTAACTAGCTTCAGAGGAGCAACATTGGCCCTGGATCTTCATTTTTCCAAGAGTGATCCGCCTAAAGCACCAGAAAGTTATGCTCCATCGCCATAACTCTTGACACGACTCCAGAAAAATCCTTTGTCATTTCTGAGTGGAAATTCTCCGGAATCGTCCGTGAGAAGATTGTAATTCCAAAATCCCTGCCAGACCAACTTATTGTTCTTCACGCCTTTTCCAGCACTGCGCAAAGAAAGACTCATTCGATATATATACTTCGGCTTCACACCCTCGGTCTCTATAAATACATCACCTTCAGTATCCTTCAAATCGACATCAGGGTTATCAGCCGCATTCGAAAGTCTCCATCGTCCATGCAAAGCGTTTTGCATAACGCTAGAAGGTAAATGCTGAGCGGCTGCATTGCGATGAGTCTCTCGGAGTTCTTTTGTGAGGTAATGAACCACGTCCGGAGGTTCGGTGGTCGTTTGAAGACTGATCACGGTTCCGTCTCTGAAAAATCGAAGATATCGGTAATAGGTAACAATGTGCACGGGGCTAGTCCATGTGGTGGAGGAAGGCGATGCTTGGCCCGGTCTTATATAATTGATAGTACTGATGTAGCAGCCATTGAAACGAATTCTTGGGCGCTGGCGGAACATGAGGCGCCACGAGGATGAATACGCGCTGTGGAGCAAAGCTTCAGTGACCGCGATTTTGCTTAGGCGGGCCTTCACAGCCAAGCCTGTAATATCTTTGTCTGTGTCGTCTAACTCTAGTAAATCCTCATCCAATGGTTGTCCTAGAACTCCTCGTTGCCACTCGTAATGCATGGCCCCAAATCCTACTTCGGAGCCTAAGCAAACTCGTTTCCATATTTGCTCCTCCGTAGCCACAAGGTAGGCTATTCGCTTGCATACTTGTGCAAGTCTTGTAAAAGAAGCAAGATCAGCTACAGCTAATTCCGTAAATATTTGAATAAGAATCTCTTCGGGAAGTTCTGCCAAGAGACATGGAGGCGCAGGAGTCCCCTCGATAGCGGGCGGCGCTGTTTCAATAGCCAAACCAGCGAATCCCGCAATGAGTTGCTTTATGGATTGTGGGTGCCCATCTAGAGAATGATGTGCGGGATTAGGTACCGTTGCCGGTGCGTTGGAAGGAATTGGGTTCGTGAGTTTCGAGGAGAAATATGAAGGTGGGAAATGCTTATTTTTATACTTTTGATCTACTCGATGGTCCATCTAGAACCTTGAGTTAGTGATGGATAGACTGGCAGTCGGGCAGGCTTACACGAAATGCTTTGCGGTAGAGATCAAGACTATTCCCCAAACTGCCTTGATTTTCTCGCTCTACCGCTTGCTCATATAGATCCAAGGCCGATTGTGGTTCTTCACTTGAAATATGGAGGGTTTCGGTCAGTTCGGGCGCCTTGCTAGATCCATCCAGTCCCGGGAATATCTGTGGTATCGTTTGGCTCTCATCTTGTATAGCCGGATTTGGTAGTCTACTTGAAGATAAACTAGTTATAGGAGGGGGCCTGCGCGGGGCCTTCGAGAATTTTGCACTTTTACCGCTATCAGTTTGAGCTTTGGCAGATACCTCAGCCCGCCATTGCTGGCGGAAAGACTCTAATTCTGGGTTTAGTTCTTCCATGACTCTTCGTAATTTAACATAAAATTTAAGAGGACTTTGAAAGAGTCATGAGGACGCGACCGGATGGATTATTGACGAGGAGTTGAAGTATCGTGACAGGCGAATGTTTTATCTCCGCGAAACTAAGGTAATCAATCTGATCTTATCTTATCCGCCCCATTATCGCCGAGCTGGGCTCCGAAATCCGCCAAATTTCTTTCAACCTCGGGTGTGCCTAGCCTATTTGGGAATTTTCCGCCAGAGCGCGGTCTTTCAAGCAAAATATTGGCGACATCATTGATTCCCGCGACCGTCAATTCTTTCACGCCAGCAATGCCCGAGACGACAACATCTCCTGAAAAGCCCAGCGTCTTTCCTTGTGACAACATAGGACTTGCTGAATACCGGAGAAGCTTCTAATCTGATGTCTAGCCGTTGGGACCATCAGGCCGACTCTAACAAACCCTTCGCCACCACTTTTACACCCGATGCAAATTTTGGGGATCAACACGATAGAATCCATGGAGACAATCTGATCCCAGGGGTTTCGGAAACTATCGCCATGACCGGGGATAATGAATATGTCGAGGTTGATATTACTGCCGGGCAGAAGATGATCTCGGCGATGTCTGGAAGCTTGTTGACCTCTTTACTAGGTAATTCATACGACCTGAATATGACTTTTTTTAAGGTACTGACTTAAGTTTCACAGTGACCCCTCTTGATGTTGTTAGGGTCCGCCTTCAATCTCAACCAACACAGTCGTCACCTCTTACAACTATCCGGAATCTGGCTTCAACGTCTCCACAGCCTTTCAAAACTCTTCCTCCTAACCTGGGAGTAACAGCATGTTGTCGTGAGGTTTTCTTTTCGAATAACAATGCCGAGTATTGTATGGTAGCTCCAAAAATCGGGGAGATGAACGTGGGAGGAGAGTGTGCCGTGCAAGAGACGGAACGGAGGACAATTAATTCAACGTTTGATGGGTTGCGGAAGATTGCACGGAACGAAGGAATCACAACTCTATGGCGAGGCCTTTCCCCTACTTTGGTAATGACGGTGCCGGCAAACATAATCTACTTCACGGGGTATGATTGGCTACGATTCAACAATCAAAGCCCGATCAGTCGACTTTTGTCTGACAACTATGCTCCATTAGTTGCAGGCGCAACAGCGAGGATGTTTGCAGCCGGCGTTGTCAGTCCGATCGAGATGTTCAAGACCAGGATGCAATCAAGTGTATCTACATCAGGTGCGCATTTTTCAGAAACAGTGAAAGGAATTGGGGAGATGGTTGCGAGTCATGGGTATACCTCTCTATGGAGAGGGTTGACTTTGACTTTATGGAGAGATGTACCGTTTTCTGGGATCTACTGGTGGGGTTACGAAACTATTCGAGGAGCTTTGACGGAAATCCGTGAACGTGGAAGATGGAGACCTCTGTCACCTGACGGCTCAAGAGCTCGAGCTAGAACAAGATCACAGAGTCGAGAGAATCATACTGCAACTTTCTTGGACAGTTTCGTTGCAGGAGCCTCCTCAGGAGCGGTCGCATCAATCGTTACAACGCCTTTCGATGTTGGCAAAACGAGAAGGCAAGTGTATGTGGACCCAGGAAACTCAACCTCGGGTTCTACGAGGATCTTGGCGCCCGAGGAGCGATCGATGCCTAGATTTCTGTGGCACATCTTCCGGGAAGAAGGAATATCAGGGTTATGGAAAGGTTGGATTCCAAGAACATTGAAAGTCGCTCCCGCATGTGCGATCATGATCAGTTGCTACGAAGTTGGGAAGAGAGCATTTCGGAGCATGAATGAGAGGGCAGAACGAAAACGGATAACTGTATAAAGCATCATCTCCATTCCAGTCAGTATCGGCAAAGGAGGTCATTGTGTATGATTCACAGGGTAGATTCGGACTTCACGTTTGCATAGCGATTTTGGGCGTTTTTTGTGATGATAGAGATGTAAAATAGAACAATTTGTATTAGACAACAATAATACCACTCCGATTCCCACACATACTCATGCTTTTTGCTCAATTGCTTCCTAAACTAGTTGCAATCCTTAAATGGCTGGCCGCAAAAGCTCCAATCGCTCGGGCCCTCTGACTTCGCGTACCCATGTCTTATCATTTACGCGCTTCGCGCTGTAACCACGCGCATCTCAGCCCGTCTGCCTAAACTCTCCTTTAGCTTAAGACTCTCTCGAACCTCCTAGAAATCGACTTCTTTCTCAATCCTAAACTCGTGCACTATTCAATCTGTCTCTCCTGCTCCATATTCGTCGTCCGGCAGCCACATTGATCATGTCACTCAAACGCAAAGCCTCTGAACTCCCACTTGCCGATGCCAAAAAAACCAAGGCAAACGGGTCCATTACCTCCTTCTTTGGCCCGCCAAAGACAACCTCCTCGGGCAGCAAAGGCTCAATTGCAACCGCAGCTGCCCCTGCTGTTAAATTCGACAAGGAGACATGGTTGAAGAAACTCACACCTGAGCAGAAAGATCTGCTGAAGCTCGAGATCGAGACGTTGCACGAGAGTTGGTTGAAGGAGTTGAAGGACGAGATTCTCACCAAAGAATTTTTGGAATTGAAGAGGTTTTTGAAGAAGGAATTGGATGCGGGCAAGAAAGTGTTTCCACCGATGCCCGATGTCTATTCTTGGTTGGTCTTTCGATATCAAAGATTTGTTCAAATTGATACTGATTCCAATTCCCAATTGCAGGTCTCGCTATACTCCCCTCAACACCGTCAAAGCTGTAATCATCGGCCAGGATCCGTACCACAACATCAACCAAGCCCATGGGCTCTGCTTCTCCGTCCGTCCCCCCACCGTCGCCCCTCCGTCTCTCAAAAACATGTACATCGCCCTCAAGCGTGATTACCCATCTTTCACGCCCCCGCCCAAAAACGGCGGCCTTCTCACACCGTGGGCCGAAGGTGGTGTTCTCATGCTCAACACCTGCCTGACGGTCCGAGCCCATGAGGCCAACTCCCACTCCAACCGCGGCTGGGAGAAATTCACAGAGAAAGTGATCAATATTGTGGAGGCGAAGAGGACCAACGGGGTGGTGTTCCTGGCTTGGGGCACCCCGGCGCAGATGAGAGTTAAGAAGGTGGACAAAAAGAGACATTTGGTTTTGGCGTGTCCGCATCCGAGCCCCCTAAGTGCGTCGAGGGGGTTCTTTGATTGCGGACATTTCAAGAAGACCAACGAGTGGTTGGTGCAGAGATATGGGGAGGGTAGTGAGATCGACTGGAATTTGAACGTCCAGCCTGCCAAGTGAGATTATCTGAGTTTGGCAGACGTCTTTTTCTCGAAGGGGAGGATAATGGATAAAGCAAAAACCGGAGAAGGCGTTGTGGGCTGTCGGAGTTCATTTATAAAGTGTGGAGTTAATTTCAATTCTTCCCAATGGCGTTTTTATACAAGGTCCGCCCTCAGTCGAACAATGTTCAAAAAAGAGAGTTATGGCGTCAGAGTTTCAGATTAAATTGATATGTTGAGCAAAGGACTCAGCGTCTGATATCTAAATTCCAAATTCCAAATTCTAAAATATAAACAAACCTATTCTTCCAAATCTTCTTATCCGTAGGGTTTCTTTCTTTGTTTTCCCAAGCCTTTTGAGAGTTTTTTACTATAGTATCTCTGCTCGCTTTGCCTTTTCCTCAAATTAAGGATGTCACTTACAGTTACGAGACGAGACATCTCAGACGATCAAAAAAAAAAAGCCTGCGCTCTTCAATATGGTATATCAGTTAATAAGATTAAGTCCCGAGAGTTGAACAAATGGAGAGAGATCTTGCTAGGAAGAAGGCCGGAGAGGGTTGTGTCATGTCCGAAGATCTCCCGAGCTTTTCTTTTCCTCTGCGTCTGGCAATGTGAGCACTCATTATCCTCCCTCTTCTCGGGTGCACGCTGACAGGAAGCCACAGGTTTCACTCTGTTTGTAAAATATAACTACGGTTCAAGTGGGCCGCACACACTTCGGCGTCTTTAAATGTCTTCCCGATCCCGTAATTAATTTCGAACTGGCATCGACTCCCGTCGAAATGCAAAAGAATCCTGGATTTTCTGCCCTTTCATAATGATTTGGATATGGCTGGGTCCGGAGGTGGCTGATACCTACAGTACTTGCCCTACCCCTTGCTTCCCTTGTCTTTTGGGTTTCCGAACTATAAATAAGCGTAAAAAAGCAAACATCAAAAGCCGAAGGAAACATACGATATACTATACTCCGTGCTTCTCGGAGAAAGTTGGAATCAGAATCAGAATCAGAATCCGAACCGCGTGTTTTCCTCGTATTCCATCCTCCCCTCAAAAAACCTGGTTGCTGTTTGAAACCATGCCGTCCTCCAAAAACCTGTGGTTGCCCGTCCCAACCACAAGGCGCATCACACTATCCGTCATGGGAGATTGAGAGTCGTGGTTGGCCGTGATTGGAGTGGCGATATTTTAGGATAGTCAAGTCGCGCTATCACCTGACCACGTTAGGAAGCCACACACGCCTCCGCAGGTACCGGACAGTGCAGTTCTGTAACCTAAGGTGCCCAGGTACGATGTGCCTTACCTGAGGTGGGTAAGTCTCTTCTGTCAAAGGCGAAAAGGTGGAGATGATTGCTCGCGCTCTTTCTCCGGGACATTAAATGTTTCTTCTTTTCGTTTCTCGAAGGACTTTAGCTTCGCCTCTCCATGCTCTAGTGTCCACCGGCGAGATTCCTCGTTTCCTGGGGATAAACTTCAAGGCGCATGAAGGAAAGAGCCGTAAGTGGACAACGCCATGAACCAAATCTGCAAATCTGCAACATCCGGTCAGGGCTCGAGCGGGTGGCATGGGGTGGGGGAGGGGGGAGGGAAGAGAGAGATAGAGGGCACAAGGGAGAAAAGGGAAAAAGAGAGACAAAGAGACCGACCGACCGACCGCGCGACGAGAGACACCAGTATATTTATTCTGATGAAGTGATGCTATATATGGACGCCGAGACGGTCAGGACGGCGTATATGATCTCATGATCCGCCGTTCCAAGCTGAAACGGAGCGGCGCACAGCTCAGTGACTGGCTTCCACGTGAAGAAGATCGACTGAGCTGCAGCTATGAGGAACCAACGTGGGGTGGGGCAGTGCGCATCAAAGTCGAGCTTGTCTCCTGTCGTGCACTGTAGAGCTGTACTCTAATGTGTTGTGTCGTGTCATATCGCATGGGCATAGCATGGCGTCTTGATATTGGTTGGATAGTTGGGCTTGGGCTGGGGTTGGTGGGCTGTGGACGACGGAAGTCTTAGACCTAGTCCAAGTTGACGTCCAAGTCCAAGACCAAGTCCAAGACAAGTCCAGGTCCTGTGTCGACAATCAAGGAACACCGCCAAAGGAAAAAAAAAGGGACACCGCCCAGCCCGACCGAATGAAAAACAAAAACACCAAGAGGAATGAATGTGCTGGCAGAGTCGGGGAACGACAAGGGGTTGGTGGTTTCTCGACGACAATCCGCAATCCGCAATCCACCATCCGGAAGCCCAAAGCATGGCATAGCATAGCATAGCACAGCACAGCATTGCCATTCATGATTTGTGTTCCTGTTGTATTGTACGACATTGTACTGTACTGTGCCAATACTCTACGCTCCAAGATAAACTGTAATATAATTATACTATACTATACTCTACTCTACTATAGTGCGGCTGTGTCTCGCCAAAGACTCCCGATCCGACTCCTTTTTCGGGGGACGTTTTTTTTCTCGTGGGAATCTTTTTTTTTTTCCAACTGCCCCAATATCAGCCCCATTATGAAAATCAAACCCAATGCGACCTGATCTTCTTCTATTCCAAACTCCCGTCCTCAATTGGGTCTCCCCCCTCCCCCCCCGTCTTCCTCTCCAGCTTACTCACAATCCGTCTCATGATCCTCGCTGGCGACCCTTCAAACCTCCCCCCCTCCTCCAGTCTTTCTCTCCATCATCACTACTGACACCACCACCACTCCCACTCCGACTCTCTCGCTCCCACGGTGGAAACATTCTCTCCCTCCTCCACCGCTCCAGGCCCAATCGAAGCGCCAACACCATCGATTCCTCTCGCATTGGCTCCTCTGCTTCTCCAGCCTCACCGCCTTGGGCCAAGGGTGACTTGACTTAAGATTATTTGCCATTCGTCGCGGCCTCCGTGCGTTGAGTGCCGCCGTCGTCCCAAGCAATTTCTCTTGCTACCCCTGAATCCCAAAAATCCGCCGATAAACTTTCCCAGTCCACATTTGGCCGCCTACCGCTGTGCAGAGTGCAGACGGCAGAGTCTCCTTTTTTATTTCAACGACCAACTTCAACTGCTCTCTCCCAAGAGAAAGCCTCCCTCCCAAGCAGTTGGGAATCAGTGCAATTGCCGCTGTTTGCCTTCCCGTCTTTCGTCTCCGTCTCCGTCTGGATCCCGGTCTATCATTCTCTCTCTTACACAGAAGCGCTCGCTCTCTCACTCTCTTGACCCTCTCGCTCGCTCGACGCCAGCACAAGGACACTACCCTCTATCGCCGAGTCCATCTGTAATTTCTCTCTTGCACCTTTCGAAAGAGCGCATGTCGCATCGCTTTCATATTTAATCTCCAAAGGAAAGTCCTCCAGAAAGTCGAATGCAGCGCGTCGAAACTATCCAACCTCTGTCGTAAAAAAAAAATCCCCCATCTGCCATCCGCAATGCCGAGCTTCTTCTCGAGGCTAAAGGGGAGAGATGGCCCAGCAAAAGTGAAGAAAGGCGCCCAGCAGCCCGCTATCACCGCCCCCTCAAAACCGCGCTGGGAAGATGCGTGGATGCGCACATCGGTCGATCCTGAAGAGGTGCATGAGCTTCTGCGAGGCTGTACGGCGGAGTTAAAGGCTCGAGGTACGATAAGTCTTGATATCTTCCCGTTGTCTAACAATGCAGTGCCCCATTATCTATCATTCAAAGTTGCACCGACTAATTTATAATTTTATTACCGCTCAGCCTTGGATACGCCATTTCTCCTTCTCCCATTTCGACCGACGTCAGACCCGAGCGCTGCGCGTACTTTTATTCGACATTACTTTGACCGAAGTCAACACTTATATGGAGAGACTTTGGCACAAGAGCTACGGCTAACGGAGCCTATGGTCAGTATTGGCCCCCAGATTAAAGCAGCTGTGTAATTGACTTAAATTAGGTTCTGTGCAGCGTGGTCAAATGGTGCTGGGGCAGATTACCTGGTGGAGTTGTAGGATGGGAGGCATATGAATTGTTCAAGGTTGGAGAGCAAGGTACGTTTTCTTTGTGGGTGCAGCCAATCTTCATACTAACATATTTTTTCAAGATTCCAATATGGCTCGGGATTCCTTCGCAACTTTTATCCCTCTAAGTGTAGACTCTGACTACCGAACTAAGATCATCTTTGATTTTTTCGACCTTCTTGCAGCAATTGCAGCTCACGCGAAGTTGAACGGCTTGGGAGGGCGGAAATTATCAAGATTAGCAGGATGGTGGGCTTTTGACCAGGTAGATACAGGCAATGGATTTGAGGGGGGTTACAAGGCGTGGGTAACGTAAGAATACACCTCAGCTTTCCTCCATTATTTTATTGACACAAAAACAGAGCTGCAGATGCGGCCAGCCACCTCTTCTTTGCTTACTTGAGGTCACTCTCACCAGAGTCGCCCAGGGGCATAAACGGAATATCAAAACTCCCTATGTCTCTTCAAAAACTAGTGGAGGAAACCGAATACCCACCGGAGCGACCCTCGTTGTTGCAATCGACCACTACAAAGGTAGTCATGATTGTGGATTCAGTATCGCCTACACCATTTGCGTTATTGCGTAGGGCCAATCACTTCGAATACCGAGACGATGATAGAGCCCTTCAAAAATTTGCAGATTTTGAGGATCCAGTGAAGGCTTTAACTGAGGAATGTCGCCGTGTTCTAAGATCTATTGCGACAGCGAACCAGTCCCAAGCTTCCACCTCCAAGGATTCAACTGGTTTGAAAGATGCGTCATGGTCTAGATTTGAGGATATGGGATTTTCTGCGACGTTTGACGAAGCTGAGGAAGACGATTATGACGAGGGAAATCTAATGAGGAAAAGAAATCCACCAGGTCTGAGAACAACTCCACATTCAAGGAATATGGGAATGGGCAGGCCAACCACCCCTTCATGGGCCGACTTTCTATCATCAGGCTTTGTTGATGAGGCTTCCAGTGGGCCAGCGCCTCTCTTACTCCCACCAGACAAGGTATTGCCACCAATTGATACTCGTGGGCGTAGCTCCCAGTCTCACCGGCCTAGATTGGAGGCAAATCGGGACCTCGAGCCTGGAGAATTGGCAAGCATCACTCGATTTGACCTTGATGATTCATTTTGGTGGGTTTGGATCAGCAGTTTGGCTGGAGAAGAGAATGCAGACAGAAAGGCATCCTTTGGAAGATGTGCCTTAATTGAAACAGTTATTCCTGGCGGGAAGTGGCTTGTGATGGAGGAGATGGTCAAGGGAGCTGCCCCGGTACCGGAAGAAGGCGCGTATATAGCAGAGAAGAAGAGTTTCTGGAGTCGTTCGAAGAAGAACAAGGGTGTTATTCGCCGGAAGTCTACTGGAAAGCACGCGCTAGATCAAAACCCTAATTTGCAACCGCCTTTCAAAACAACCCAGAATGGCGGCATGAGCAAGACAAGCATCGGACCAGACCAACACGCCCGAATTCAAGCTGCCGCGATACAGTTGCAACAGAAGCAGAGGAAAGAGCAAGCAGCAGAGCAAAACGCAAGACGTGGCCGCAATGACGTTGACACTGTCTCACAGAGGACGAATAGTGTGTTCACTCTTCAACCCGTTATTATGAATGAAGCCTCTCCAGCTATGAAATGGGCCAACAAATATGACAAAGACGCTATCCGAGAAGCTTATCTTGCCAACAGTAACAGTGGACGAGGTCTTGGGGATGCTACCATGCAAACAAACGGCCATGCCAAAAGTCAAGACACGTTGAGGCCAGCTCAAAATCTTCAGCGAGAAAATTCCAAGGAGAGAGATCTTCCCGCCGTCCCTCCACCCGCACCTGAAGTTCCCTACAAAGCACCCGCTCCCCCTCCTGCTCCATTACCACCTACACCGGCAGTTGAAGAAGATGAGGATGAGCAGGTCCATCTCTCTGAAAAGGCAGCTGAAGTTTCACTTCCAAGAGATCCCCATCCAGCCATGGGAAGCACCTCTGCACCGATGTCTCCTCCTCCACATGTTGAGCAGCAAAGTATTGAATTGTCCAGACCGTCGGCGGAAAATAGTGGATCAAGTCCGGAGGCCAAGGGCAAGCACAAGAAGCTCCAGAAGAAAGAACCTCCCAGTGGGGGCTTCAGAAAGATGTTTGGCAGAAACAAGAACAGACAGTCGAAGGTTCCTGAAAACGCTGCTGAAACGTTGAATGGTGCCGGAGCTGGTCAACAATCTGGAGGAGCGGCTCTTGGACGTCGATTCTCTGGCTTCAAGAAGAGTCCAGCTCAAACTCCAATCACTGAAGCTCCCCCTGTTTCTCAACAACATTCGGATGATGAACCCACCCCGATTGCATCTCCTCAACGAGCTTACGAACGCTCATATGATCCTTCCATTCAGGAGAGCCTGTCCCGTGTTGATACAAATGACGCACATGAAGCCCACCAAGCTTTCTCCAGCTTCGATCAAGGACCTCTACAAGATGTCCCAGCTTTTGTTCCTGATGAATCACCCCGAGCTAGTGAAGATGACGCTGCCATACCACCTAATATTTCCCGAATTCGAACTCGAGAGGATGAGAATGCCACGAAAGAAGCTCTTCCTGTCCAAGATCGATGGGCCCAGATCCGTAAGAACGCTGCTGATAGAGCGGCCCAACGACAAAGTGAAGAGCAGAGTCGAGGTGGATATAGTCAGAAGACTGATGGCGAAGACGGAGAGACGAGCGGAGAAGAAAGTAAGCGATGGTGGACCTCCTCACTCAAAAGGCGTTACACTAACTGAATATAGCCATTGAATCACGAGTTGCAAGAATCAAGGCCCGCGTCGCTGAGTTGACCGGGAATATGGACGCAGGAGGTAGCCCTGCAACCAACAGCCACCCGACCCGAAGAGCATAATTGCTATACTATCACCCTTTTTTTCCTTCTTCCAGTTAGAAATTGAAACTCGCCTAACCCTCCAAAAAACGACCTACACTCGCATATTCCTTTTCACGTCTTGAAGATTTCCTGGTAGCAATTCGAACCTTTTCCACCTCGTCCGATTTCTCAATTGTAACCTACTATTTCCCACCGTCGTCATCGTTATCGCCACAAAGCAATCGAGCAGAAATCCTGCGCCTTTTACGTTTTCTTGAGATACCATTGCCGATACCTTAGCAAAGATTGCTAGCGATCTCCTTTATTATTCTGTTTTGATCCCCAGCTGGTAGATGGGTAGCCGTATTTGTGTCTTCTTCGGTCCTGATGGATATAGCTGGTAATTTTATTTCAGGCAACTAGCTAATTGATTTTTCTTTATCCTTTGTTCGGCTGGGATAGTCAAGTGGGGGGAGGGGAGGGGATAAAAAGGGGTTGAGGTGTTCAAGGCAAACGGAGATGAAGAGAGGAGCCGTAAATACTATGTGTATGTTAATGTATCTTGACTGTAGCCGACTTTTTGCTTTGCCACTTTCAATACTTGGTCTCATGTGCATTTCGGGAATTGAACGTATTGATTATACGCATTAGGTTTCCACTTACTTACCTATAGAGCTTAGGAATACAGTATATACCTTCGGTTGCCTAAGGGAGGTGGTTGCTTTTGTCACGTGTCGATCAGACCGGGTAGCTGCTTGTGGTGTGCCGTTTCCCGAGAAAATCATCGAACGATTACCGTTGTCTTCCAGTCGTTCGGCGAATCAGAAATCTCAGAGCTGCGCTATCTACATGATGGGCAAATAAAAATACGATACGCAGTTTGATTACGGTACTTGTACATGCATTTAAAGAGGCGCCAAGTGGCACCAGGACGCTCCCATATGAAGATTAGCACCCGGCTCTTCCGAACGGGGCAATCGCGCGCATGACAACACGCTGTGGAGGGGAATGCTCTCTTGTTGCATTGCAAAGGAGAAAAGGCGAAGTTCGAGACAATGAAGAGATAGGAGAGATTTGTTAAAAGAGAAGTTTTCGTCTTTCCATACCAAATAGTCTTTTCTCTTCTCTTTTTAATTTTTTTTTTGTAGGTCAATTCTTTGCTTCAGTCCCCTATTCCCAGATCTAGTTATGCGGCCTCATTTGTTCCAGCTGCAATCATTTCGGAGTTTTCGGATCTCTATGAGTTGTTGACGTCACGCTTTGGACAAGGTCCATTCCAGAAGAGCCGAGCATGGCTACTTAAACAAAAAGCCACTCGCACACAGGCAGTGACATCCTCTGGAGCGACACGATATCGAATCGGTAATATGGGCGGAATAGGCGCTGTAGCAGAGCCGCTCGTGGTCATTGCTCTTCTTATTGGAGGAACGTGGATCAACCGAGATTTCGATCCGGGACGCAGAAGATGGCCAAGGGACGTGAGGAGGGTCTCTGACGATAGGAGAAGAGGAGAGACCGATGCTCTGGTTGAAGATGATGAATTGAGATCTTCTTCGCCGTCTCTACTTCAAGCTCAAGAACCGCTATGGAGAAAACGAGCGCTAAAGGTATGGGGCATCAAGAAAGATGTCACTACCCCCAATACAAGAAGGTTCAAAGGATATTTCTTGAGTCGGCTGCTAGAGAGATTCCCATTCTTAGTTGAGTGTTGGTATTGGGCTTTGATTTATTGGGTGAGGCCACCAATTTTACCTTTTCCTATTCCAGCGCTTACTCTCTTAGGTATACCAATTAGGACGAGCAGCAACTGCGGTTTGGATAGTCGAGGGAACTGTCAATGCTGCCAGAAAACATGCCCTTCAAGTCATTGCCGCCGAAGAAAGACTTCATATATTTTGGGAGCTCCCCATACAACACTTCTTTATGAAAAACACGTTTATCATGATATGGATCAACCGAATATATTCATTTATCCATATCCCCGGCTCGATTGCCTTCTTGATATGGCTATTTTACTACACCAACACACGGAATAGACTTAATCAGCGTCAGCGGGGTAGTGAATTTGGGGGCATGGAAGGTTCGCCCGCTGGTCCTGCATTATATGAGTCTCGTAGACGAACAATGGCATTCTGTAACTTACTGGCTTTCGTCATATTTACGGCCTGGCCGTGCATGCCGCCTCGACTCCTAAGTGCAGATACTTCAGATGATGCAACTGGGGATCTGGCAAGAAGTTATGGGTAGGCCATTTCAATTCCACCCACGCTAGGGATGTCACTAATTCGAAGTAGATTTATTGATACGGTCCATGGACCTCACGGCGAAGGTTCGATCTGGACCGACAATCGCTTCACCAATAAATTCGCGGCCATGCCATCATTACACTTCGGATACTCTCTCCTCATCGGCCTCACTATCGCAACCATACCCTTAAACCCATCGAGAAAGCCGTCTACGGTCATGCTTCCGCTGTTCAACCAATCACACCCCAAGCTAGCTCCCAGAATCACCTTTCCCTCCTGGGCACGCTTCACGTGCGTGTCTATCGGCATCCTCTATCCTAGCATCATCTTGATCGCCATCATCGCGACAGCGAACCACTTTATTCTCGACGCTGTCGCTGGAAGCGTGGTCTGCGGGGTCGCGTGGTGGGGTAACGACGTATTACTGAACCTGCTAGTGGTCGAAGACTGGTTCCTATGGATTGTGCGGATTCACAAACCAGAGACGGCTCCGATGGGTTCTGACAAGACCGACGTGATCTAGCACAATCAACCACCGCCTGAGACTGTGAATTACCGGCTTCATGGGCTTTTGAATTGAGATTTAAAATCTCAAGACTTATTCTTGTTGGGATATCTCATTAAGTCTCATAATGAGATCCTCGCAACACGTAAATTTATTGAACATCTAAGAGTCAAAAATAAGAAGCTGTCAGAAGAAACCGGGAAGAGAGCTTCCCAGAGTAATTGAGACTGAAAAAGCATTATCGCTTTTTTTCTTTGGTGTTGTGGAAGAATAGGCTTCATGATTGATTATTAAAAATCAAAGTCTTATTGTAACGGGTATCTGCGAGACCAGTGGGCTTGTCCTGAAGATCTCTTATCAATGCAAAAAATCTTGAATAGGATATCCGCATTTAGAAGGACGGCAGCAAAGTCCCTCAGGAGAGCGGGCCTGGTTTTAGAAATATATTGTTTGAACAAAAAGCAGAATTTTTAAGCCGCAAATATCAAAGGGGAAAAAGCCCGAAAGTTCTATAAGTGGGTATATGGGGAGAGTTTACTACAGACTACATCGATATACTCTGTATATCGTCAGGCGTGTCATCAACAGTGTCAGTCATGGAAAATCTCGAAAAATTTGTTGAAAATAATAATAAATTAAAGAGTTCAAAGAGACTGATAAAGACATATACTTTACTCTTCCTTTACAAAATTAAGTTTATACTCCGTACTTAGTGTATATTTCACATGCTCCACCTGCGGATATTTTTCTACACCCGAGACAAGGTGCATGCATGACGGGTTTCGGCTCCGAGAATGCGCGCCGGTTCCCGATACCCTGGTCCAAAGTGGTACCCCATGTGCACGGTCAAATGCGATTGGCCATCAAAGAGCCCCATGCCGTTTATCCGCTGACAGAGCAAAGAAAAAATGGCCAGAAACGTAATAATATCATCAACTCGAAGTTGTGCTACAGAATGTCAATTATGCTCTATACTCCTCAAGCCCTCCCCTTTCGTTCTAAGTATACCGACCCAGAGAACGATATGCAGAACAAGTCATAGCCGTGATAGTGAAACCGCACAGTCGCGAACACGGACATCATGGACGAGAAAGCGGGTATCGACGCCGGTGGCGAAGAAACACTGCCAAACAAAACTCAAATGGAAGAAAAGAACTACGACCCGACGTCGCACTCGCCAACTTTGAATGCCGAGCCTGACAGCTCCATGAACACCAGTATCGAAGAGATTGCCGCACCAAACAAGACCGCTGTTGTCGAGAATGGCACAACCAACGGCGCAAGCAATGACGCGCTACCCGCGGCTCCTGTTGACCCTGAAGCTTCACGAACCAGACTCGAGACCGTGATTATCATGGCCTCTCTCTGCGCATCTGTTTTCCTTGCGGCGCTTGATGTGACAATTATTACCACTGCCTTGCCTACCATCAGTGAGCACTTCCACTCGAACGTGGGGTACACATGGATCGGTTCCGCCTACCTGCTGGCCAATGCGGCGTCGACACCGTCATGGGGGAAATTCTCAGACATTTGGGGACGAAAGCCAGTCCTGCTCATGGCGGCGGCCATCTTCTTCCTCGGAAGTTTGCTGGCGGCCGTCTCGGTTAGTATTGAGATGTTGATTGCTGCGAGGGCTGTTCAGGGGATTGGCGGCGGCGGGCTGATAATTCTAGTTAATATTTGCATCGGGGACCTATTTAGTATGAGGAACCGCGGGACGTATTATGGGATGGTTGGAATGGTGTGGGCCTTTGCCAGTGCAACAGGTCCGATCCTGGGCGGCGTCTTCACGGAGAAGGTGAGCTGGAGATGGTGCTTCTTTATTAACTGTAAGTACCCATTTCGCCCTATCTATTGTATTATCATGGAAAGGCTGACAGAATAGTGCCAATAACGGGAACCGTCTTCGTCCTCCTCTTTTTCTTCCTCCATCTACATAATCCCAAGACACCTATGTGGGAAGGTCTCAAGGCAGTGGATTGGGCAGGAAGTCTTACAATCGTCGGCGGCACTCTCATGATTCTTCTCGGTCTCGAATTTGGCGGCGTCACTTTTCCTTGGAAATCTGCAACTGTTATTTGCTTAATTGTGTTCGGCGCCCTCGTTGCCAGTCTCTTCATCGTGAACGAATGGAAAATCGCCAAATACCCCGTCATGCCTTTGCGACTCTTCAAAGACAGGTCAAACATTGCCTCCTTAGGAGTCTGCTTCTGTCATGGTTTTGTCTTCATTGCGGGATCATATTACCTGCCGCTCTACTTCCAAGCCGTGCTTGGAGCCCGTCCTTTACTGTCTGGTCTATACCTTTTGCCTTTCGCTCTGTCTCTCTCCTTCATGTCTGGCGCCACCGGGGTGTGGATCAAGAAAACAGGAACATATCTCCCTCCCATCTGGTTCGGACTTGCTGTCATGACATTGGGATTTGGACTGTTGCTCGACCTGGATGCCACTCCAAACTGGCCAAAAGTTATACTTTTCCAGATCGTGGCTGGTATTGGTGTCGGTCCAAATTTCCAAGCACCACTTATAGCTTTGCAAACTGGCATCTTGCGCAGAGACATCGCTACTGCGACTGCCACCTTCGGCTTCACTCGAAACTTATCGACTTCGATATCAGTCGTCGTTGGCAGTGTCGTGTTCCAAAATGAGATGCAGAAGCGATACCCATCTCTCGTGGCCGCACTCGGCTTGAAAACTGCCAACGAATTATCGGGAGGATCGGCAGGAGCTAGTGTTGGTATCGTGGCTTCGCTACCTCCAGAACAACGAGCTATTGCAAGAGAAGCTTTTTACGAGAGTTTGAAAACAATGTGGATTATCTATGTTGCGTTTGCTGGTCTGGGTCTGGTAATAAGCATGTTCATTGGCAACAAAAAATTGAGCAAGGAACACGAAGTCATGAAAACGGGACTGGCGGAGGAAGAGGCCAGGAGAAAGGAGGCCCAAGCGCTGAAGAAGGCAAGGCTCGCGGATGGTAATGGGAGTTCCGAGGCGGTGAAGAAGGAAGAGGTCTAGGATCATGAGGACTGAAGAAAGCTTCTGTCAGCCACGCATTCTAGGCGTTTTGGGTTAGAGTATGTGCGGTGATTTTGCGCCGCACGTTCGCAGCATTTTAAAAATCCAAGGTTGGCGTTTAGCTAGAACAAGCCTCAGTGGCACGCACAGTACATGAGCGTTGTATAGCTATCTCACTTTGCTTTTACAACGTACTTAAATTATATAATATTATTATTACACTACGCTCCACAGTTTCTACTGTCTCGCCGACCTTATCTATTGTAAAAGTTGTGGTGGGCTGATATCATCACAGGTAGTAAACTCTATATCTCATTGAATATTGCTTTTGGGTAGTCCATGACAAAGCGCCGTTACATGTTTCAGGATAGAGATTTGGGACGAAATGGCGTGAGATGAGGCGCTCGGAGAATTTAAATTACCACGTTGCGATAAGTGACATTCAGGAGTAGTTGGGATACACGTTAGCGGGCCGTAGTTAAGCTTCATCTTTTTGTTTTCTATCTTTGGGAAGTCTCTCTTCATTTCCAAGATGGGACCGAGTGAAAAAAAATGGGAGGTAGAAGGAGGTCACGTGAACCGGATGTTCGAGCCTCGGCACGCGATAAACTGCCCCTCCACGTCATTGTGGAAAGTCAGTCAGTAAGTTAAGTAAGTATTTTGAAGCATTGTTTATCTATCTTGTACTTCTTGGGGGATGAACATCACGCCGTCTTCCCTGCCTGTAGACCGTTTCGCACCGAAAGTCAAACAGTCAAAACTGATCATCGCATAATGCGTTCTTACTCAAATGTTTCTCCAGTTCCAGGATTCGAATTTTCGAGATTCTCCTATCGGTCTACATCCGTACAATCCTCCCAACCTTCACGCGAGGCTGAAACGAAAGGCTGAAACTACATCTGTACAACTCCTCTATTTCATTTCTTTCCCTTCCCTCTACTACTATTGCCAATCTACCTGCGACCCGTCATTTCCAGCAGCATCTCCATTACCTCGAATGCAATCTTGGGTTTTTTTAACTTCTGCCGCGCCAGGAAGAAGTGGTTACACAGGCTGAGGCAGTCCCGGTATGAATTACCTCCGAATCAGATGAGAAGGGATGAGATATGTTCGAGATCCCGGCGCCCGGGAACTTGACGCAATGACCGTATCAAAAACTCCGCACCACTCCACTGCGATAGCCTCTCAAGATCCATAAAACCGTCATGTTCTGCCTGGAATCCTTGTAACGATCACACAACCAGCACTCAGCACATACGATTTTTTTTGTTCACGGTGACTTGACGATCAGATACTCCGTATATCAGAGCATCTCCTGTGCGCCTACGGACACTTGTCAATTCTACACGGACTACAATATATTTAATCCTTCAAGCCAGTGGACGCGAAATTGTTACCATTCTTTTTTGTCTTTCACAAAAGTCCCGGGAAGCCGGAGAAGCAATGGGCTTTTAAAGTGGAGAATGAGATGCAAACCTGATGTCCTTGTCACGAATACCTCTTGAACAAGTTTTTCGATCCAAACCTCAAATCGACACCACAAACTTACCAGCTGCCAACGCCGGCAGGCAAGCACTACCTCCTTCGCCGCCATCTTCTATCAGAACCACCGCCTCATTCTCCTACTCTCCCCCGAGACCGACTGTCTTCGGAGGCGGGAGTGGGAGTGGGTTGCTCAGAGGAGGTTTATTCGATCGCCTCGCGATAATGAGCCAGAATGGAGGACCACCAGTGGTTAGGGGGACGCGCACGCCGCAAATGACCGAGTATGAGAGGCAGGCAGAAGAAAGAGTGCGGGAGCAAGAGCAGATGCAAGAAGAGAGAGAGAGAATGCTAGAGGCCGAGTTGAAGATACAGAGAGAACAAGAGAGGATTGCGCAGGAAGAGTATGAGATGAAGCAGTACTATGAAGCGGAAGCGTTGAAGCACGCCGAGGAGGTGCGGTTACACCAAGAAGGTAAGCTTTTGCATCCCCTTTAGTAGTAGCCTTTTTGCTTGATTCAAAAAAGTTCCAGAAATGGCAATTTGACAAATGGTGGTCGTTTCATCCTCCTTCCTTCATTCAACAATATTATCTAGAAAAATGCTGATAAAAATTGGAAGAAGTTCGGAGGCACCAAGACCGCGTGAGGGAGCATGAGCGCCGCATCCGGGACCACGAAGCTAGTTCCGAAGCCTTTGCAAAGGTTATCGCCATGCCCGCCAGGCCTGGAAGAGACAGACAAATCTCTTTCATGTCCCCGACAGCTTCCAATGGGAATGGGAAGGTTAATGGAGCTTGAGACAACATAAATCTCTAGTTAGGACTAATAAGCTTGGTCGAGGAGGCGGAATTTGTTCTGGCCTTGGACAGTGATGGGAGCCGCGGAGTGTCGAAGAGAGGAAATGGCAAGCACAGAGCGCTTGTTAAAAAGATTTCCTATGATAGTCGATCTTGAGGATCGAATTAGAACAAGAGAGTTACTTCACAGCGACATTTCGATAATCTATAACAACCGGCAGAATGCAGGTCGCAATAATATTCATATCAGAGAAAAGAGGATTGTCACTAAGCTCAATCAAGAGCGACCGATATTCGAGTCTGTCAAGGAGCGACTAGCTGAGACAGACTCCATTTAGCCACCATCAAGATACCAATCAAAGATAGTCGCCAAAATCCTCGATCTCGAACATCCGAGACAGAGGATTATCCTCCCAAAACTCAAGATGCTGTTAGCCAGCAGATAGTTATATATCGATCTGCCCAGCAAGGCTTAGGAAATATGAATGATCCTTACAGCAACTAGCATACCACCGCGGAGATTTTTACTTGAAGAGAAAGCAGATCGCGGTACAAGATCAAAATAATTCGAGTCTTTCATTATTATCTCTGATTTGCCCGTCGTGGCTTCACGGTGAGAGTGGGAGGAGTGGGGATGAGAACGTTCGAACCCAAGGCCGGTCGAGCTTGTGACTTATTTATCCTCAATCGGTCAATTAGTCTGTATTTTATGTATCATTAATACACTGTATGATAATAAACAAGACGAATAATAGAAGTTATACCATGACTTTTTCCCCAAATTGAAGGATTAGGGTGCCAAAGATTATTTTTGACACAAGGTGATATCTGCAAAGCTGCTCTGAATGTAAGTATCAATTTCTTTCACCTCTGATCAACACAGCCACTTTAATGGAAATAGCAATTCTAATTACTTCGTATATGAAGGGTACTTGCAAACGAATCTTTCGCTAGCCCTTATCACAACAACCTGGCAGCTTAAACAGATTGCTTGCTCTCGTGAGCCTCCACAGCCCAGATATCGCCAAGAAGGTTAGATGATTGGTAACCCTCTCTTTCTAAGACTAGACTATACTTATAGTATTCTAAATACATAGAAGTGAGTCATTCACAGTTGAGCAGCAGGCCCTGAAATGCCCGCCTCCCCCCTTGCGAGTCGAGATGCAGTCTCTTTTTCCACGAACTTTAGTGGTCGATATACAGCATCCCACATCTGCTCTCTAATCCACTCCTCCAATTCCTCATCATTATCGGGGATACCCTGCTCCTGCGCGAGGCCTTCTTCAACAGCCTGTTTGATGACGGCTCTTGCAATGTGTACTGAGATCTCACGTACATGCACTACATCGGGGAGGAGTCCTTTGGTCGGATCTTTGAGAGCGGGTGATTGAGCTGCGAGCGCCTTCACGGCTGCCACGAGCATCTTGTCGGTAAGGAGCTTGGCTCGAGAGAGCACGCATCCGAGCCCGATGCCGGGGAAGCATGTCGAATTGTTGCATTCGGCGACTTCATATTCTTTGCCTTCGAATGTTACGGGTGGGAAGGGACTTCCTGTTGCGATGAGAGCCTTGCCCTTAGACCATTTGCTGATGTCTTTTGGCTCAGCTTCGTGCAGGCGCGTAGGATTCGAGAGAGGGAGAATGATTGGGCGCTCCACGTGCGAGGACATTTCCTCTACGACTTTTTGGGTAAATGCTTTGGGCTTTGTAGATGTCCCAATGAGGACATGCGGTTTTACTTGCTCGATTACAGAAAGAAGATCTGAGTGCTCTTTGCCATTCCAATCGAAATCGTCTCGCGCATATTGAATTTGAGCAGGTGTGAGCTTGTCTCCATGCGATTTGACCAGAAGTCCGGGCTTATCGACACACCTTCGGAAATCAGCGTCATCTCATAAAATGCTTGAATCTGACCTACCAAATTTGTTTTGTAGCCTCTTCCTTCGATTTGCCACTTTCTGCTGCGATGGCATCGCGAACTTGATCTGCAATACCCGTGCCTGCAGTACCAGCTCCAAATATCACCATTCTCATATCTGAAAGCTTCAGGTTGCTGACGTGGAGACCTGCCATTATGGCTGCCAATGTGACACATCCAGTACCTTGAACGTCATCATTAAAACAGGCAATCAAGGGTCGGTAGTGATCAAGGAGTCTTCGAGCTGTCCAATATTAGCATTCGCTCCACCCTTGAAACCAGCAACTTGCCATTGTGCAATCCAAAGTCCTCAAAATGAATATACGCCTTTGGGTACAGCTTTCGAGCAGACTGCACGAATGTGTCGACAAACTCATCATATTCTTTTCCCCTGACACGGGGCTTCTTGAGACCAAGGTACAAGTCGTCGTTGAGAAGTTCTTCATTGTCTGTACCGCAGTCAAGAACAACAGGTAGTGTTCTGTTTGGATGAATTCCCGCGCATAATGTGGTCAGGACAAGTTTAGCGACTGAGATAAATATTCCACCCACACCTTGATCGCCAATTCCGAGGATCTCCTCCCCATCTAGCAACTAATTATCAGCAAAGAATTTATAAACTGGGACTGGAACCATAACCTGTAACGACAATATAATCGATGTCTTCAGGCCCTCCCCACTGTGCAAGATCTTGATGAACCCTACCAACATCCTCTACGTTCAGGAAACAACCTTCGGGCTTCCGGAACAGTCTGGAGTAATTTTGGATTGCGTCTCCTTCGGTGGGAGTGTATATTATGCAAAACATTTCTTTGAGATGATCTTGAATCAGCTGAATGGTGTCAGAATATATTGAACGTTAAAATGAGGTAGGTCATGTGATATAGCTGAGATATTCCAAGAAAATCTATACAGCTAATTGGAATCGAAGATAGTTGCTCTTATCCAGAATTTGCTCAGGAGAGATTCAAAGGTGTAGAGAATCGCATCAAGCGTTATGTTGTTGGGATAGACTGACTCTATAATATAGTACGTGATTCTGCTCTGCCAAACTCGTCATGAACGTATTCTTTGCCAAATCATCTTGTCGGGTTGAATACTGCTGATAGGCTCTCTTCACCTGCTGCTCCAAACATTGGACGTTCTGGGGCAATAATCCAGTCAGTTTGAATTGAATTCTCTCGTTGGCCGGGAAAGCCGCTCCTTTGTTAAGATATGGGGTGCTAAGGAGAGCAGAGCCGATCAAGGCACAATCTTGAGGCCCGCTGGTGCTTAGAGGCAGATGCCCGAACTTCGAATGCTTCTCATTGGGTTTGGTTTGCTTGTGGAGGGATGACATCTTGCTCGTTGTAGGGTTGTAGGTAGTATGTATAAAGGTCCTCAGTTTCCGAACTGTACAAGCCTGTGACTTTGGAAAGGGCGGGGTAGTTTCCAGTTCCGGACTACAGAGCACAAAAATAGACAAATTAATTTGGTTTCACAATGGAGCTCAGTACACAAACAAAAGTCCGTTCGGGATTTCAAAAATAAGAGAAATGGGCTGGTGGTTGTTCTTATCTTCTCACATCGGGACAGCAGTTGTTACTCGTTAGTTAGTGATAACAGCATGGATGACAATACTTCTCGGCTAGAGCTGAATGGACGCTGGCTTGCTTTTTGTCGGGCAATGTGAAAACGTGCGCACAGGAACCTCTTGATTTGAGGGACGCCGGAGACACATCAGAAATTAAAGTTGTCCTATTCAAATAAAGAAGTTTGCTTTGTGTAAGACTTCTCTACTTACCTTACCCAGATAATCCTAAGGCGAAACTGTCATCTGCGGTTTGGGACTTTTTGAAAGTGTGGCTTGGCAGGTCACGTGGAGAAATTTAGCATGAACTTGACTGTGATATTGGGAACAAGATATTTTGGATATTTTTGTGCATGTCCATGTGTTTCTCGAGTCAGGCACGCCGCATGGACTTGCAAATGTTGGTGCTCAAGGAGCCACACTCCTGTAGGAAGTCCGTAAGAGGAGGAGTGTGGACTATGATGGCCCAGAGTTGGTCTCGCAACGGGTCCTCTCTGGGAATAGCCTCAAAGAGGCAGTATCCTTTTCAATCTCCATCCGGCTTCCCCACAAGACGCAACGAAGCCGGAAGGCCTTCCGAGGAAGGTCTCCCTTGAGGTGCCACGGAGGCTGAGTGATTGATCAAGGTGTTGCTAAATAGCGCGTCTCATTTCACGCCGATGGGGGTAATCGAATTCAAATAGCTGTCTCTTAATTAAAGAGTGCTCCCGGAAATCAGGAATCTTTCCTAGCCTCGGTTGTTTTTTTCCTTCTTCCCTCTCCCCTTTCCTCTCGCTCGAGATTAAAGGGGTGTGGTGTCATGTTCATTAACATTGTTGGTTACAATATTATCCAAGAGGGAAAATTTGGTGCACATGCGACAGAATTTAAACTTTTATGCGGACGTTACCGCTTCGGGTTAGCTCCCTCGGATCCTGAAGATCCAACCCCAAAGTCTTCGATTTCCTCATCTCCATCTCACATCAACAAACTTTCACACCACTTCCGACCTTTTCTCCGACATCACTTCTTCTGTTGCTGTTACTCGCAACGATGGGAAAAAAGAAGCGCAATCATCCCGATGTTGACGAGCTTCTCTCGCGTCCCTGGTGTTATTACTGTACGTCCGAAACAGCTTTCCATGCTGCCGTGTAAATGCTAACCCCGTCGCAGGTGAGCGTGATTTTGATGATTTGAAGATTCTTATCTCCCACCAGAAAGCTAAACATTTTAAATGCGAAAGATGTGGTCGCCGACTAAATACTGCAGGAGGTATACGAAAGCCATCTTAATTTCGTCTCGAGATAAGTCATACTAACAGTGGTACAGGACTCTCTGTCCATATGAACCAGGTCCACAAGGAGACCTTGGCAAGCGTCGACAACTCGTTACCGAATAGGCAAGGGCTTGAAGTTGAGATATTTGGTATGGAAGGCATTCCGGAAGACGTTGCTCAAGCACATAATCAGCGCATTATTGCAGGTTTCTATCAGGCGGAAGCTGAACGGCGAGCCGCCAGTGGCAATCCAGGCCCAGGTGCGAACGCGACCGGGCAAGTTAAGAAGCCGAAGTTTGAGTCGCCTGCGGATCTTAAAAAACGATTAGCAGAACACAAAGCTCGAAAAGCCGAGCAAGCAGCTGGTAGCAGCAGTGGTGGCAACACTCCTATGGATAACAGCCCGATGGGACAAAGTCCTGGCGCATTTGTAAGTAGTATCCTATCATAGCCAGTGTCACCATGGAGCTTACGTGGTTTATTTACAGAATGCATCACCTTTTGCTCCACCCCCAGCCACTTATGGCAATTCACAAGGTGCGGGTTACGGTTCTTCCTTTTCCCAAGAGCCATATACACAACCGGCGGTAGCTTACCAACAGCCTCCATATGGCCAACAACCTCCCTTTTCTGGTGCACCGGGCGCAACATATCAAGCCCAATACTCCCCTCCGCAGCAGTACCCTCCGCAGCAATCCTTTCCACCCACTGGATACCAACCGCCACAACAAGGTTTCCAAGCTGCACAACAATTCCCTGCGGGTTCCCCCCCAGGCTCTTTTAATGGCTATCAACCCCCCCCATCTCACACACCACAACAATCACCACACGGCGGACTGCCAAACAGACCACCTAGCCTCCCACCTGCGCCAGGCTTGCCACAACGGCCATCGTTCGGTGCTCCTGTAGTGCCACCTTATCAAATGCAACAGCTGCATCAAGGCCCCCCGCCCCATCAGCAGGGTGGCTGGGGAAACAATGGATGGAAAGGTCAAGATCAGAATTCAGCTATGTCATCAGCTTATCCTCCTCACTCTCAAGGCTATAATGGGGACTATTCGACTAACGCTTCCTCGGTGGATGACCTGGTTTCAGGCGCTGCCAGAGAAGCTGATGACATTGACGAGATTATCAGGATGGCTGAGGCAGGAATCAAACCCCCAAAGAAAGGAGAGGCTCCGCCTCCAACTGTAACGACAGCAGATCCGGTTGCTTCTTCCGCTGCCACACCAACGCCTACTCCTACTTCAGAAGCTATCGATAAAATAGAACAAGGCGAGAAAAAGGGAAAGAAAGAAAAACCGATCAAGATGATTTATTCCGATAACGAACTGAGTCCGGAGGAGAAAATGGCCATGATGGCAAGGTACGCATTCGTCCCAGATGGAAAGACTGAAACATCACATGTCGATACAGCTGCACTAGTTGCTGGGTCCGTCGCATAATTAAGAAGGGGAGGATTCTCTGGTTATTCGGCAGGTCGTTCGACTTCCATTTAGTTGTTCTTTTTCGACCCTTTTTCGATCAGCCGTACATATTCCTATCATCCCGATATCTTCATCGCCGGCGACCCAAGCAAGGTTGAGACAGAGAAGAGGAAATTGGGAGTGCAGCTAAGTCCCCGGTACTACTTCGACTCTATTATTTTAGATTCTTTGTTCATTTTGGCGTGCCCTAGTGAGCCTGGTATGCACCTCAGCATCTGGTAAGTGATGCAGGTGCCTTGAGTAGTGAGCAATTTGCTGGGGAAGTCGTACTCCGGGTATGTTGCAATAAAAGGGGAAATTGAAGGCACAGCGGGTGTGATTGGGATCGTGCAGCCTTTGTAAGTACCTGAAGGTTAGCAATCTCTACAGTATACACTTTTTGAAAATTATTGTGCCAAATGCTGGTGTTCTGCTTGGATTTGACTCGATTCCAGTTTCGCGGGTATCCCCTTGTAGGTTGAATACAATGCAGTGTCTTATTAACGGACTTGCCTCGGATATCAAAATCCAACAGAGTAGTCATACTCATATTCCAACCAAAGTTGGTTGAAATCACGTTACGTTCAAGAGGGAAATATATTTTAAGCATCGAGGCGAGCCACTATGATTGGTGCAGCTATATTAATTGCTTTGCGTTAGAGTCTTAAATCACACGTGAAAACACGTTTAATCATTCTTCACGGCCTCTGTTAGATCCCTGGTCTGTTTCAGGCTGAAAGCTAGTAGTCAATTCTACCCCGCGAAATCGATCTACCGCGTTCCGCAATCTCCCCATCTCCCATCTTTTCAAACTTGCCAGCTTTCCCACTATGTGATTCGTTTAACCAAACTTGGATAACCTGCCAGGTCCCGTCCATATATGTCCACACCAGCAAGTACACGACGAACAGCTAAAGCGTATATTGTTCATCCGCCGAACCGGGCAGTCTCCACGACTCTATGCGGAACCTGGTCCGCCGGCTGCAATGATTCCTCCCATAAGATCCAGCCGCAATTGATTTTGATTTTGTAAGGATGTTCCGTTCTATTAGGTCTTCTGTAATTTATCCTTGGGCACGCCGCGTTATTTCTTCACTTTATTCTTAAATGATGTTTTCCGCTTCGTTCTCGACTTTCTCTTCTCACAACTTCTCTCGCTGATTGCCTCGAACGACGAGCCAAGATGAGGATTCCCCCAATCTTCATCGCATGGTCTGTGTGTTGCTCTTCTGTGGTAGCCCTGGGTCAAAATGCCACAGTCACCACGACTCCAGAGCCAGGCCTCTTTATGTTAGCAGGATTCGGACAAGATGGCCAGATTCTGCTGAGCGCTAATGACTGGTGGGGTGTAATTCGGGCTGCAGAGGATTTGGCAATGGATATTGGAAAGGTTACAGGAAAGAATCTAACGTTAGGTAATTGGCAAAGAGGATCTGCAAATTGGACGAGGTATGGCATGGATCATGATGATAAGAAGAAGAGAGACCGTCGGCCAGGTGGATGGGGTGGATCACCTCATGACCCCTATGGTATACCCTATTTTGGCAGTCGTCCATGGGATTCTCGCGGTCGTCCACCAAAAAGTTCACAACACAATGAGACAGAAACGCAAGGGACTTCAACGACTGTTTATTACACATACAGCCCGGTGACGAGCTTCATAAATGTAATATCAAGCTATTTTCTATGAACCCTAGTCATAACCCCCGACATTTTGGACGCGGCTAATAATCTCAAAGTATACTGTAGGACCGGCCGAGAACTTCACAGGCCCAACTCTGATTAACAATTCCCCAAGCAAAACCGTCATAATAGCAGGAACAATCGGCAAGTCAGACGTGATAAACGCACTTATCACTTTGGGAAAACTTGATCCCAAGCGCGTTCATAGACGTTGGGAATCATATATCTCTGAAGTGATTGAATCTCCATTCCCAGGCGTAGATAAAGCTTTGGTCATTGCTGGATCTGATATGCGGGGCACTATCTTTGGGCTATACGATATCAGTGAGCAGATTGGCGTCTCTCCTCTCTGGTGGTGGGCAGATGTACCAGTCAAAAAAAAGCCAGGAGTGTGGGCCTTGAATCAAAGAAAGGTGCAAGGGCCACCTAGTGTGAAGTATAGGGGGTTTTTCATTAATGACGAGCAACCTGCCCTATCGAATTGGATCAGGTAAGTTTCTAGCAGCCTTTCCCCAAAAGACCATTTCGATAACCAGAAGCTGATTCAAAAGTGAGAATTACGCACCCGGGAAATATGGGGCAGGATTTAATCATTTTTTCCATTCTCATGTTTTTGAGTTGTTGCTAAGGCTCAAGGCAAATTATTTTTGGCCTGCCATGTGGGCGAGTATGTTTAATGTAGATGACAGCGCCAACCAGCCTCTTGCCGATGCTTACGGCGTTGTGATGGGATCAAGCCACACAGGTAATTGACCAAACTTTTAATAGACAAGGGTCTAATAAAATACTCAGAACCAATGATGCGAGCTTCTAATGAGTGGTCAACTTTCGGCTCACAGTATGGAGGCAACAGCGTGTGGCGTTACGATCTCAATAATGCTTCTATCGACGCGTTCTTTCAATACGGGGCCGAACGAGCGAAGCCTTACGCCGCGAGTAGTCTATTTACAATGGCCATGCGCGGTAGTGGAGATACCTCAATAGAACTTAGTGATGCCCAGGCAGTTGTTATGCTGGAGGATGTGGTCAAATCTCAGCGTAACATACTGGCGCGGGTATTCAATGGAACAAACGTGACTGATATTCCCCAGATGTGGTGTTTGTATAAAGAAGTCCAAGGCTATTATGAGCAACTGGGTTTAACTGTGCCGGATGATGTAACTTTGTTGTGGGCAGATGACAATTGGGGAAATATTCGGAGATTACCTCTTGCTAACGAAACTTCGAGATCTGGTGGTGCAGGTAGATCCCTTTTTCAAATATATCCATGAAATCCTACTAATAGTTAGCAGGCGTTTACTATCATATCGATTACGTCGGAGACCCACGAGATTATAAATGGATCAACACAATCCAACTTGAAAAGACGGTGGAACAGGTATAAAAATTTGGATCATAATTGTTGAACTTTCTGACGTATTTCAGATGCAACTTGCGTATGCAAGACAAGCAGACCGTATTTGGATTCTCAATGTTGGAGATATCAAACCTCTCGAGATCCCAATCAGCCACTTTATGGATTTGGCCTACGATACTCCCAAATGGGGATACGACAGCGTCCCAACCTGGCTCAACGCGTGGGCAACGCTCTCTTTTGGTACCGATCATGCTAGTGACATAACTTCTGTTCTGGAGAGATATGGTATGTACGCTGCTAGGCGCAAATATGAGCTACTGGATCCCAGCTTCTATAGTGTGATCAACTACAACGAGGCTGATGCTGTACTTGCGCAATGGTCACAACTTGCCAATGATGCTCAATCCATTTTCGATGATCTGGATGATGACTATAAACCCTCTTTCTACCAGATGATATTACAACCAGTTCTTGGAGGCCAGGTAGTAAACGAGATTTATATTGGGGCTGCCAAAAACTCCCTTTATACCATCCAGAAGAGGAACTCGGCCAACCACGCCGCGAAAAATGTTTTACACGCGTTTAAAAAAGACCATGTACTCACACAGAGATATCACAACTTGCTCGGCGGGAAGTGGAATCACATTCTTGATCGTGAGCCTTCCTCCGAATTACATTAGGAAACTTGCTGACCTCCCTCAGAAACGCATCTGGGATACCAGGGTTACTGGCAACAGCCAATGCGCAATACTGCTCCACCTTTGTCTTGGGTTCAAGATCTCGAGACCTCTCTTGCCGGAAATATCGGTGTTGGAGTTGAGGGTTCCAACGCAACAGTCTCCGGGGATGATGTGTACCATGATAACTCTTCGAACAACCTTAAGCTCCCACCTATGGACCCATATGGCTCCAAGACTCGCTGGATTGAAATTTTCTCCCGCGGTACAGAAGGTTGTCAATGGACTGTCTCACCATGGGCAAACTATGTGACTGTATCGCCTGCAACCGGCTACACGGGTGGTAACAACGGTACTGATACTCGTGTTTATGTTTCCATCGATTGGTCAAAAGCGCCGCCAGCCCCCAACACCACAAACGTGAATATCAACATTACATCTTCTTGTGGTTCTCGATGGGGTAATTATGGCGCGCCTATGGTCATAGTCCCTGTTGTCAATGTCGCCACGCCAGCTGATTTCACCGGTTTCGTTGAAAGTGACAAACATGTTTCCATCGAAGCAGAACACACCTCACGCAACACGGCCGTCAGCAGTGTTTCCTATACCACGATCCCTGCCTATGGCAGGACATTTTCGGGAGTAACGATGGTGCCTGTCCTCTCGGCCTCTCAACCAGCTGGAACTGGGCCTGTTCTTGAATACGATATTTATACCTTTACCAATGTGTCTAACGCCAACGTTACACTTCTCATTTCTCCCTCGCTCAATCAAAATGGCGCGGCTAGGCCACTGAAATATGGTGTAGCCTTCGATGCCGAAACACCGCAGGTGATACAATTTGTAGGGAACTTTACAGGCGGTGACATGCCGCCAGGTTGGGGCGGCGCTGTCGCTGATGGCGTCTGGGGCCTGGCTTCCAGTGGCAAGACAACTACAACTACTCACAACCTCAGTCAGACGGGAAGGCACACATTAAAAGTGTGGGCGGTAGAACCCGGTGTAGTGATTCAGAAAATTATTGTTGATCTGGGAGGTGTCAAATACAGCTATCTCGGGCCACCAGAGAGTTTTAGGGCTGGATTGGATCAGTTGGGGAGCTATGACGGGACGAATTTTGCGGGTATCAGTGTTGCGGATGTCATTTAAGGCGTGTGAAAGAACGTAGAAACCTGCAATTCTGTGAGGTTATATTGCACTATTTACTTCTGAGATGGTAATCTTTTCGAGTTTCATTGAAGTCTCTGTCAACCCGAGGCTGGGTTCTTGTATCTCTAGGTAAATTATCAAACTCTTTTGTATACATATTCTCCAAACATAATCATGGTCCCACTGAGGATAGCGCCATGCTCGGAAATTGAGGAGCTTTTTTTTTCGCGCTGTTTATTCTTTGTAATTGGGCTATTACAAAGAATCAAAGGTTGGGTTCTGGATATGGCTCATAAGGCTTTTTTCAAGTAAGTAAACGCGTATTGAGATTTGGAAATCTGATTACACCTGCTGCTTTGGTGGAGCATCAACCCAGCCGATATTTGGTGCCGCTAGTTATCACTAGCAGTAAGGTCAAGAATATATGCTTGGCCGCCTTTGAAATTATGGAGAAAATTCATCAGGAACAATGGATAGAAAGGTGTTGCGTTCTGGATAGACGCAGTTTCTTTCTTTTGAGGAGTTGGTTCTTAATGCATCTGGCATCGCATTAAACGTGCGCTATTATTTGGACACCCATGACTGAAAAATATAGGTCAATTGCTGGAAGAGATGTACGAATGCCTGAGAGTTTTTAAGTCAGAATGGTAATAACATGTACTCAGAATCTATTTTTGACATACTATTGCTTGTCATGTTGTATTTTTGACCTGAGCACTCCTCTCGCTTTCATCCATTCTCCAATCAGGGGTTTCGAGCCCTCGGAACTGTAAGTATTAGAGGTGTCTGTCGATGAAGTTGCCACCCAGTCCGAAATAAGTATCCAGAAGCCTAGATTGGGTGATCATTTTTTCGAATAGAGGGGACCAAGAGCTGCCAATACTAATCCCGCCTAGACATACAGGGGAGACTTTGATAGATGCCGTAGGAGAAAGGTTGCGATAGTAGGCGAGTGGTGACAGGTTTTTGGGGAGAAGTGAAAAAGGACATTTTGGAGGCGGGCAGGAGTTTAAAATTTTTTACAAAAGAGAAGATGCAAGCATTTGGCTTTGGGGAGGACAACGCAGGATTAAATAGTGTTGAGAAAGGTTTCAATTAGTATCGAAGGTCAAAAAGTCCACTATGCCTCCTCCATCTGAAGTAGAGACCATAAACAGGCTGCTTTAGTGTGCCCAGTTCTCGCCGCCGTTGCAACGGCAACGTCGCCGGTTGTGACCGAGCTGGTAGCGTTATACTTTTCCGTCGCTCATATATTAGGGAAAAAGCTTACTCATATCTCCCAACGAAAGCTGTTCCTATGCTGCCCTTGACCTCTTCAGCAAACCGCTTGTGCTTGTATTGCTAGTATAAATATCTAAGTACACGATCATCTGCTGCTGATCTGAGTTGAGGTACTAGGGGAATCTCCAGTTAATGCCATCTTGCTCCTCCTCTTCCTCAAACTCTTATTTCCGGAATCAGGTATATCGAGATTACGATTCCCTTTGGTCGAATATATGGCTCCATTATCTAGTCTTATACTTCCATGAGGACGCTTTCTTTTGATTTTTGGTGTGCCTTTCGTGTTTGTTATTTTCCAAGCGTCAAGGATCTTATGGTAGGAAACCAGACCTCCGTACACAAGTCCAACACCCAGAGTAATCAAATCCAACACATGTACAACCCACCAAATATGTTGTGTTCCTAACCTGCAGTTCACGAATTCGAACCTCCAATCCCAAGAGTCTTCATCAAACCACAAACTCATCAGGCCAGCATTTCCAGAGAAATCACCCATCATGCTCCGTACTGTGATTTCACGTAACCCCGGTATTCCAGGCTCATTAACTAAACCAGAAGATTCGGCTTTATCCCAAGTTGTAGATTGCCATTCCCGCTCCGGTGGTGAGGATTGGTTGATAAAATGATACACATCACAGCCTTCATGATCGTGGCCGGTTAGTATGACACCATTTCTTCCAAATCCTTGACCAGGAACATCTATACTCCCACTCATACCAAAAATGCCTTCCAGAAATCCTTTGGAAGCAGCAGATGAAAGATGGTTTTGTTCCTTGACGCCGTTCTCGAATTCTCCATCGAAGAAGTCGAAGAAGGGACCATCGACACAGACACCAGTAGGTTTATACATTGGGATGTGTGTGAGCACCAGTGTGAAGTGCGCAGATCGGTCAACGTCTTTCGAGGTTGTGATGATACTATTTAGAAAGTCGTAGGTTTCGCTTTGCAATTCCTTAGAACCGGCGGGAGTGTCGAGGTTCATATCGTTCACTACAACAATTCGTAATTCCGGAACATCCTTAACCTCTTCTTCCATAGCCGCCTCCTCATCTGTGAGATTCTTACTCACTGGAGAAGTCGAATGAATAAATCGTAACTCATAATTCGCCTTGCCAAATACTCTTTTGAATCGTGTCATGCGTGATTCTGACAAGTCCCCCGCATATCCAATATCATGATTTCCTGCCACATTGATAATTCTCTTTTTCCAGTCCGCGCCATTGTTACCAAGAATCATGGTACCCTGAAATTCTTCTGAAGGTTCAGAAGCGACTTCGTCAGAGACTCGGACGCCTCCCTTGAACACTCGATTCCAAAATCTCCAACCACGACTCTCGAACTCCTCATCGTCGATCCACTGGCTCCCAACCAGATCTCCCAGGACTGTAACATGCGTAGGATCGGTCCACCAATGTAAGGTACGATAGATATGGCCGAGATAGTAGTCATTACCGATGTGATCAAGGCGTTTGCGGTAGACTTCAAGGGCTTGGGGGATATCGTCAAGATAAAAATCTATTAGGTCATGGAGGCTGTGTCGAAGTCGCTGCAACGGGTTATGCTTCGTGCCGTCGAGGAGGAGCGCATCTTTCCAGAATTGTGAGAAATTGGGAAAAGATACAACTCCGGTGTTGAGGATGGAGGAGTCGCCTTCTAGCTGAGGATCACCAAGGGCGAGTAGACGAAACGGTGCTAATTGTGCGGCAGGCGCGTATGAGAATGGAGTATGCCTTCGTAGCGTGTCGAAGTATGAGCTGGAAGCATCTTGCCCAGGTGCTGGGAACGTACAGAGGTGGAAGATTGGATATAGGTACAGGTACGTTGAAAAAGTTAAGGAAAGAGGCACCAGAATGAACAGTGCATTACGAAGCACAGAGGCGAAGAACATATAGAAGGCAGCATTGAGCACGGTGAGGAGAAGTTGAGAGGGTTGGTGGTGGTAAAGGGGGAAAGCGATGAGGTGAGGTGAAGAAGTTCCAAATAGAAAGGAGGAAAAGAAAGGGATGAAAATCTGGCGACGCGAAGTGAGATGCACGTGACCGTGACCGTGTCCCGACTCCTGACTCCTGACTCCTTACACCCCTTTTCCATGAGTAGAAACGAGCGCAAATAGGAGGCGACGCTTGTAATGATGGCTCCCGATGATTCGGCCAGTAGAAGCTCTCTGTACGTTTGAAATATTGTCACAGTAAATGGGGCAGTACAGTTCCCTGCCGAGGCTCTGCTGCTTATCCCCTCAGATTTCCCGCTACGATAGTTTAACAGTCTTGTCCTGTACGACTTGACTTGACTTGAAGTGACGTGACTAGACTTGCTGGACTGGACTTGACTGGACTTGACTGGACTTGACGACAGATGGCGAAGTTACCATGGAAGGCAGCAAAATAAGGGGAAAGCTTATTGGCACGCAAGCTTTGGAGCGGCAGGAGAACGCCCTTCGCATGTTCCATTCGGGCTTCTAGCGTCGCTCTATCACCTATGGCGCAGTTGGAACCGTGCAGTAGGGAGCACTACCATCCACTGTCTCTTGGTCAGTCGGCCCGCCAGGATCAGCATGTGGCGGCGACTCAGCCCCGCGATTGTCATCGAGAGCGGCGCGATACCCCGCCGGCCGCCAACGACCTCCACAACGATCTCCACAACGACCTGCACAACGACCTGCACAACGACCTCCACAACAACCTCCCACGACTATACGCGGAGAACCGTGGAGGTGCAAAAGCTACTTAAGGACTTGATTTCCTCTGCAATAAGAATCTAAGACAGCCCATCTTTTTATTGTGGGATTTTCCACTCTGCTTCTGTAACCTTGGCCAACACAGCGAACCTCACCATGCCAGCCAGCCTTGAGAACCTCGCGTTGAAGGGTGGGAAGCAAAGTAACCCCCTCTCCGAGAAATTATCCGGGAATGGAGTCCCGATTTCAGCAACATCGAACGGTCAGGAGGCCCCTCCATCGTACACGGTCAACGACCCGATCGACGAGACCTCGCAAGGACCTACGGCCGAGGAGCTCAACGCTGCGTTCGCCGCCCTCAATGTGTCTGGCATCCCCCCGTCATTCCCAGACCCAGACCACTGCCTTGCACATTTGAAGCTCCTTTCAGTATTCCATGCTTTGAAGGAAGATGTTGGATACACTGATGGCCTCTTTAATCTTTGGGACGCCCGTTGTGAAATGGTGGAAAATCGAGACGAGGCATTGGCGAAGATGAGAGAGAAACGATGGGCGTTGTATATTGCCAGAGCTGTAGAGCGATTCGAGGATTATTGGCTTAAAGTTTTGTGCAATATGGAACCAAGCAAGAGACTTGAGGCCAAGGAGATGGTGTCTACCGGCCTGTCATTTGTACAATTCACACAGAGAGGCCAGATTCAGAAATGGTCCGCCGAAATGTTACCTCCTGTCGGTGAGGCAGCATGTTGCCCGTGATTAAAACGACAAGCTAATTTGCACAGATGTTCTTATGGTATGGCACGCATTCCTGCTTAATCCTCGTAGCTACTTGGAAGACTGCATCAGATTCGGCTTAAAGGATCTTTGGGCTACTGGTATGCCATGGTCGGCGGTCAATTCTGCTATAGACACACGCTTCAATTATTCGGTTTCGGGAGACGGACAGACGTCATTTGTTGCTAAAACTGGACACAACTGGAATAATGCCGAAGATTCTCTTACAAAGACGTTATATTGCCCGAAATGCACCCAGCAACTAGATATTCCCTGGACAACATGTTGCATGAACGAGAAAGTTTCTGCTCAAGAGTAGGCATTTTTTAATTCGTCGATGTAGCAATTGCTGACTCGGCCTAGAATCCAGGAAATGAGTGGCACTGGTTATGGCGATAGAGACTTCTCTTACATCTGCCACAAATGCGGAGTCGAGTTGAATCACGATCTCATCCTCGTAGCGAAGTTTAAGAAGGAGACGGAGAATCTAATTATGCGCGATTGGCCACTCGGAGGGAGTATAATATCGCCGTCAACAGGAGGTCCAGATGCCCCTCCACAGGCTGAGTTCCTCCATCATACCACGACTTTCCCTAATCGACTTATTGGTATTGAACTCCGATCCGCAATTTTGGAGCTTGTCGATACCTATCACCCGACGATGAATGTCGTCAAAGAACTTATTGAGAAAGCGATACAAAATAAGAATGTTGTGAAAAAGGTGAACAGCAGGTCTGCTTTTGAGACTGGCATCCTCCGGCGCCAGGAACGTCTTGCTATCCGGAAGATGATGTCACGATATTGGGATAATTCTTCCATCTTCGCCCTTGAACTCGGAGGGGCGGTAATTCGCCAAAGCGTGTTTGTGGACAAGATGCACAGCATTGACTGGCTGCACAGCCCTGCAGCTCGACAAACGATGACCCGACTCCTGACAAAATACGACCGATTTATGCAGATAATTGCGACACATCCCTTACATACAGCAGTTCCAACTCTTGATGTAGATCTCGGGTGGCACACACACCAACTTTCGCCGAAGTCGTACTTTAACTATACCGTGGTAAAGTGCAAAAAGTTCATTGATCACGACGATAAAATGGATGAAGATACTCTATCCACGTCTTTCGAATGGACAAGCAAGACCTACGAAAAGTTATTTCAAGAGGTCTACTCCGAATGCACTTGCTGGTATTGTGAAGGTAAATTAACCCCATCAACTCTTGTTCATGATTACTGAGAAACCTTATAGCAATCCGCTCAAAGCATGTCTCCACTACTGGAAAGATCTTTGGCACTTCAAAGCATACAAAGATCTTGGACAACTTCTACGACTCTGGGGCGGCGAAACTCTGTCCGCCGGACAATTCTGCCCACATCTCATCCCATAGTGCAGTCAAAGCTACTGGATCCGGGTCCCAGTCTGACACTAGGGAAAGAGTTCGAAACGCTCTTCGCAAACGACAACAGCTTGAGCTGGAAGAGGCTTATAATAAAGCAGCCAAAAGGGCCAAGGCGAAAGGTAGAACTATCCCACCAAGGAATGACTATTACTATACTGCGTGGGGCTACCCATATATGATGTACGGTCCATACATGGGCTTTGGAATGTATGGCGGCCTTTATTACGCTGGAGATCCATGTATAATGCCTATGGGAGTCGGAATGGCAGGTAATTGTGCTGCAGGCACATGTTCTGGCGGTGTTGCCGGAGGTGCATGTGGCGGGCCGGGAGGATGTGGGAGTGGGGGGTGTGGAGCTGGAGTAAGTGGTGGGGGATGCGGCTCGGGAGGCTGTGGTGGAGGTGGGGGAGGCTGCGGAGGAGGTGGTGGTGGTGGTTGTGGTGGAGGGGGGAGTTAAAGTTATTTTATTTTGAAGCTGCTGTAGTGGCACAGGCAGGAATAGGTTCCTCTGCACTGAAGTTCTCTCTCATTTTATTTATATTTTTCCAGTTTTCCGTGGTTATTTCCATCAACATCTTAGTCACAAGTCGTAACTTCGACTCTGAACATAAAATATTTCCTGCACTTGGAGAATTCTAGCGCCGATTATTTCCCTTACTTTGAGAGTGGTTGTTTCAAATGTAACATCTCCCGTATCACCCATCAACATACGTGCCTCAACCGTGTTTTGAAACTGAAAACATTGAGTCGCTTGTACCTGCACTCAGAGCACCTTGCGAAAATACCAGGGTATATGTGCGCGCATCAGAGGGGGCTGCTATGGAGAGATCGGGATTGGACTGCTTAAAATCAAGGGCCTTCAGCATATTATGCGGAGATGGCACAATTTTGGGTACCGGTGTGGCATAATTGAACTCAGAATTGTAGAAGGCTGTTTTGACAGAGTGCGGCCGACGTGGCGTCTCGAAGTCTCTTAGTGAGAAGTAGTGTCTTTCTTACATTTCTTTTGCTTGGTAACCTTCTGGAATATGTTCGTTTTGTACTTCATTATTTTTAAGGACAATTCGTGGCTTTTGTTACCACTTCTTACTACAAGAATTCTTCTTTCCTCGGATTTCATGGCTTCGATATTCTGTTGGGACGATTGAAAAGAGAGAATTATTCCCAACATTCGAACTGAATTTATTACCTAGGCGCGAAGGCGTCGAGGCCATGACTAATTGCCTTCAATCTCAATATGTCTTTGGTTTTGCTGTCGAATGATGTCTCAAGAGGCGCCGAAGCTGAACTAGATTCCAAAGTTCAAGCTAAAGTCCATTCTATAGAGCCAGCACTCTTGATTCCTTCTCCAGCCCTGACAGGCGTTATATCCAGAAGAAATAGCCTTTCGTTGAATCGACGAGAATGGCCTAACACTCTCCAGCTACGAAGTGGCCCAATCCGGCCGCAAATCCAACCACCTTCGAGTACAACTACGCCGCCGCCATCAATTAATCAGAGACAAGTTTCCGTACCCCTTCCAGAATGCAGCTCTCTCGTCATAGCTGCTTCAAGTGCTGCCGCATCATCAGCATCAAATATATTTTCTGAATCCTTAGCTAGCGTCTCCTCAACAGCCTCTCAATCCATTGCCTCATTAAACCAAACTGTGGGATCCCTCCATTCAGCTCTTGTTTCCTCTAGCAGCGCATTAGCAAGTGTACAAAGTTCAGCCTCAGTTGCTCTCGGCGCCGCATCGGCGTCTTTAAACGTGGGTATCAGTAGTGCTTCGGCGTCTGCTACAAGCGCGATTTCGTCTGCACAATCGAGCGCCAATGTAGCCATCCAGTCTGCCAACGGTGCTCTGGCGGCTGCTCAAGCCAGCGCCAGCGCAGCAGTGGCGAGAGCAAATGCAGCGGCAAATGATGCACAAGGTGGTTATTATCCTTCGCAAACATCAAGGTTAATCACTAAAGAGATATTTACAGCTACGGCAACCTTGGCTATAACCCAGGCCCAAGCAAGTATCTCAGTTATTAGTGTAAGAACTCCCTCTTATTTCTATACTGTTTGACCATCTGATATTTTGAATAGCAACAAGCAAGTACAACAATCAAAGAGTCACAAATCGCAGCAATGAATATTACCAAATTTGCTCTTGTGGTGACTTTCTCTATCATTGGCTCCTCTCTCAGCTCTGTCTTAGCCTACTATCTCATATCACAATACATTAAAAACAGCCGAGAGAGAAAACGTCTATTGCTCAAAGGTTCTATTAAACACCACTCGGACGAAACTGAGGGCCCATCGTTATCCGACTTTCCCATGCCCGTAGGAAGAGACACATGGACGAACGATCGGAAGAGTGAGGATAGCAGGCCAAGGACGGCAGATTTTCTCCGCGGTGCGGAGGTTGCGAGCAAAACTTGGTTGAGTAGAAGGTCAGCGGAATTCCCATTCCCGTCGAGAAAAACGTGGAGTGGGAAAGACGGCATCGAGGAAGATGAAGCAAACAGCGAGAAGCCGAAATTGAGTAGAAAGAATACAAATACTTTGGTCTATGATATTGATCACCCAGATCAGCCGCCACGGCTTGGTAGCTGGTTAGGAGAGCTGAGGAAGAGCGAGGCTTCTAACTTATATGGGAAGGGAGCGCTTCAGAGGAGAAACGATGACGATGATGTGGTGAGCATTGGGACTGCTATTTAAGAGCAGAACGTTTTACTATTTAGAATTGTAGTTTGAATGATGAAGCGTAGTTATTTTTATAATCTTTATTCAATATTTATTTTTCTTTTCTTTTCCAACGCCTAAGGGTAGCTAAGACTAGCTTCAATCCTACACTTCTTTCAAGCCACGTAGCTCTGTATTTTGTCTAGTCTATACTGAAATACTTCAGGTTGGCTAAAACGAACTTACTATTAATAAAAAGGCCTTCTTGCTCATATTTCGGGAATGAACGTGTGAACCAACCCTCTGCCTTGCTGTAAAATTGTTTGGGGGAGGATTCAATGCCTGTGAAATTACCTGTAATGGTGCAGGAAATGGAAGGAGAGATATAGTATAAGGTTAATACCATTGAAATTCTACTTTTACTTGGAACCACTATAACAAACAGAATAAAACAATGCAAACTCCAGCCAATGCTTCCCTTGTCCCAATGCTATGCCCATCCCAACCATGTTCCTTTTAACAAAAGCCAAAACAAAGGAAATGCTAAACTAAAAGACGGATTTAAGAGCGGTTGACAGCGATAGTCTCCAAGTAAGCAGTCAAACCATTTCCGACACCGGAAGTTTGGATTGCGGTGCTGTTAAGAACAACTCCCCATCCTTCCCACTTGTTGAGTTGCTGGATGTTTGGGAGGTTGTTGTGTGTTGTAAGCTGCGAAATGCAGACAGCTGGCAGACCGTTAATATCAACGGTGTGGTTGGCGTAGATAATGTAGGTAGGCTTGGGGGTAATGGCTGCAGCGGCTTGTTGGCAGGCTCCGAACTCTAGGTCGCTGGCGCTGGCATCGCGGCGACCGAGCTGAAGGGAGGGAGCGAAGTTGAAACCGCCATTGGCGAGGGAAGGAGTGATGAGAGAGACGGTGGCCACAGCGGCGAGAGAGAAAGAGGTGAATGAAACCATTTTTGCTGATTGATAGTTTTAGAAGAAAACTTGGTTGGAGTAGTAATTGGATATTGAAGATTGAAGATTGAAGATTGAAGACTATTGATTGATGATTGTGGATGTTGTGTGATGATGAAAAGAAGAATATCTGGTGGATGTTCACTCCCTTTATATACCTGTTACATTCTATCTTTTCCTCCATAGGAATCCATAAGAGGCTCTACTGTATCACAGACCAGGAGGCTCTGCGGATGAGGGACCTGGCAAGCATCCCAAAGGAAGCAAGGAAGCAAGGAAGCCTGGTGGTTAGCATCTGTAATAGGGTAGGAAAGCTATTCCCACATACATCAGGATGAGGATGTTGAGCCTCAAGACCCGCTAATCTACTGTACCGCTGGAAGGATGTTTGCACCGAGACAATGCGACGTGGTGAAGGATGGAGATGACAGAAACTATACCTGTACGGGAATAGTTCGAGTATTTTTAGCAGTATGCAGGGACCAGGCATGGCTTCTGAGGCTCCTTTACCAGAATGGGCACTAGCCTAGCTTTAAGCGGTTAGTAGTGGAGTAAGGTTATTGTGTGCGGTGGTTGGCGCGAACCGGTCAGCCGAACTGACGCCCATTCCCATCCGCCTCCTACAGCACGTTACAAAACAGTAGAATACGGTACTCACATCCACGGAGCATTTTGTAACCGGCTCGGTTAACAGAAAAAGACGTTACAAAGTGCTGCGCCTTTTGGAAAACTTGTACGAAGATGAACTGCTTACTATTCTCTCGCAATTAGGAGAGAAATTGTTCAAAATACATGTAACAAAAAAAGACAGCGGTTGGCACGTAGGAACTGCTGGTTAACACCAACCCTGTAAGGGATTGACCATACGCGGCATGATTAAAAACATAATACCTGGCATTATATAGAATACGTACAGTAAATATCATTGCTGAGCAATGAACGCATTTGCAATAAATTGGGTATGTTTGCAATTTGAAGACCAACTTAATGTACAACACATCATTCACAAATGGAACCCTTATCGGACTACTGTGCGCCAAGTGTCTGTAAGGCAGCCCTGAGTTCCTTCACAGCTGTTTCCGCATCTTCAAAATTTAATGCCGAGATGGCCCAGCGTGCATGTTTTTGTGCCTTGGCAATGGTAACGTCATCGGTATTCAAATGCTGCTGTCGAGTTTGAACAGGCAGAGGAACAGGAGCTGGATTTGGAGCTGGATTATACTGATGTGATGAAGGCTGATAGACCGGCTGACGTTGAGGGGCTTGAGAGGGGGTATAATGGTGAGGTGCCGCAGGCTGAGACATATAATCTACGGGAGGAGGTGGTTGAGATAAATAGTGCTGAGGAGAAGTGGGAGATGGAAAGATGGGAGGTTGTGAAGGAAGTTGGTGAACTGTTGGCGACTGTTGATAAAAGTCTTGAGGAAATTCTGGTTGGTCGGGAGGAGTTGGTTGTTGAACTGAGTCAAAATCAGGAATCGTGTTGGAACTAGGAATTATTGACGGCTGCTGTGGCAGGCCTAAATCAATAGCATCATCTGGCGGTGCTGTTGGTAGTGTCGCGCCCGGAGATTCAGATGTAAAAGTTGGGACGTCAGGGAAGTATCCTCCACCCACAGACCCATTTCTGCCGTTGGGAGAGGGCTCCAACGGGGAAACATTGTCATCTTGCACCGCTGTGTACGGGAAGCCATCTCTAGGATATGGGTCAAAAGGAACGGGTACTGTTCTTGGTGAACCACGCTCTGACACCTGCGTAGAAGGATGGAGTGACTGATCAATGGATGACTGCCTCGCAAGTCGAGCTTCAACCCGATCCTGTTCATCGGGCACTTCTTCAACCGAAGCCGGTTGTGGGTTGATAGGGGAGGCAAGTTGTAGGACTTCTGGATCATTTGGATCGAGAGTGGGCAATGATTCTTCTGGAGCGGGTGCTGGCTTCGGATTAGATTCGTTGGGGTCTTTCCCTTCCTTAATCGCCTTTCCTATCCTGCCTGCATTCCATTTGGCATATTTTATCTTAGCAAGAGTCTCAGCATCAGGTGTTACCCAGATATTCACGAGTTCGAGAAAAGTGGCAGCTGCTAGGAATGTATCTGCGGTTTGCCTGAGAGGATATTAGCATGTAATCATCAGGCCGTCCGTAAAAGAGACGCACTTCGTAACCTTGTTTGCTTGCACCGCTCTATCTGCTCTTAGAAATGTCTCCAACCCGAACTGTTCCACATATGCCTGGCCAGCGGTATCATCCACGATCGCATCATTCGTAGCATTCTCGGCTTTGACCTGGCAGCTGGTTAGCATCTGTGATAGCAATCCTAGCAGGTATCGAACATGTTCCAACTTATCCATCAATGTGGTTGTGTATTCTAAAGCTTCGCTATCGCCATTATGGAGACCTTTAGAGAGAATCTGGTTGACAATCCAATACTCACCTGCGCTTGTCAGTTAACCATTCTCTTAGTCCCGGGTTTGCTTACACCAATAAGCCATTACGGGCTTCACTTTCTCTAATTGCGATGCTCTTACGATAAATCTCGCAAGGTCTGCCGCCCTCAGCTTCTCTGGAATGTGCGTGGCCATGGCGGTGGTAAAGAGAATTCCGAGGCGGAGGGAGAGAATAGAGAAGAATTTAAAAATGTCTAATTGACTTAGGGGGTTGAAATGTGGTTGCCTATGACGCGCATCTGCATTTGCGTCAGGCGAGGTGATACATCATGAGGATGCGAGTTGAAGCTCTGGTGACCCGGATTATCGTTGTTGCGGGGGTGCTGGGCTGGGTCTGGTTGCCCATGCTTAGTCATAGGAATTACGTTGCGGTATCGCGGTAAGTTAACTCAAGTTCCCATTCAACGGATGTCATGTACGCGGTACTCGGACTCCCGTTGCTTTGGATGCAAAGAACCAGTATGATATCGCTATAGTGTACCTCCGTACTGTTATCTCGACAGTGATACCTATGAACATCCTCCGCAACAACAGAGCCAAAGGGGCATGATCCATTGACACGGAAAGGAAGGGAAGACACAAAATACCTATCAGTAATCCATAATATATAAAAATTGAACGACCCAATGAAGACGCGATTTGCCCCTTCTTGAGTGGTTTAGGGCAAGGGAAGACAAAGAAGACCCCTGTCGTGGAGCTGCACCGAGCTTTTACCCCGGATTTCTGACGGAATATGCGAAGGTGGCCTTTTTCGGCATCAGGACAGCTTGTCAACAAAACGGGGCAGGACAGCCAAAAGCGCTATTAAATGATTGCAAAGCCGTCGTGGTCATTCCGTCTCCCCTCTTCGACTCTATGAATATATAATCTTCCCTGGCTGCTACGGCTTCTAAGTAGTTCTATACGATTACAATCGACAATATATCCAAAATGGTCCACACGCAAGCTTTCACCATTGCTGCGGCCGCTCTCCTCGCAGCTCTTCCTGTCAATGCCGGACTTTACTCCAAGAGCTCGCCAGTTGTCCAGGTTGATGCGAAGAATTACGACCGACTGATTGCGCAATCCAACTACACATCTGTAGGACTTATGGTTTCCTTCTCCCGGCCTTCAACTAACCTATATCTCCATGCAGATCGTTGAGTTCTATGCACCATGGTGCGGACACTGTAAAAATCTTCAGCCGGCCTACGAAAAGGCAGCGAAGAACCTTGCAGGCTTGGCTAAGGTGGCAGCAGTCAACTGTGACGATGACGAGAATAAAGCGTTCTGCGGCCAATTTGGTGTACAAGGGTTCCCAACTCTCAAAATCATCAAACCAGGGAAAAAGGCGGGAAAGCCGATCGTCGACGATTATCAGGGCCCCAGAACTGCGAAAGGAATCGTCGATGCAGTGGTTGATAAAATTCCAAACCTTGTCAAGAGAGTAGATGATAAAACTTTGGAGGCCTGGTTGGCGGAAGCAAATGATACAGCAAAGGCGATTCTTTTCACGGACAAGGGCAAAACGAGCTCGTTATTAAAGGCGATCGCAATTGATTTCAAAGGCAGTATTAGTGTGGCCCAGATTAGAAATACTGACAAAGAGACGGCGTCACTAGAATTATTCGGCATCACAAAATTCCCTACTTTGCTACTGCTCCCCGGCGGAAAAGAAGCTCAAGGGATTGTTTATAACGGAGAATTGACGAAAGAGGCTATGGTTGCTTTCCTGTCCCAAGCTGCAGCCCCAAATCCAGACCCAGCTCCAGCTAAAGTTAAGCTTCCCAAATCTAAATCCTCAAAGCAGGCATCCAAAGCAAACGAGACTCCGGAGTCCGCCGATACCAGCACAGATGAAATAGTTCAAGGAGATCCTACAGAATCTACACTGACGGCTAAAACTGAGCAGCCCACCGCTACTCCAGAACCAGCCCCGCCGATTGGCATCCTAGCCACCAAGGAGGAACTGGAAGCTGAGTGCTTAGGCTCTCGCACTACAACATGTATTTTGGCTTTCATCCCAAGCACGCCGGATGAAATTGCTGCTAAAGCGGTGGGTGCGTTGTCTGACATTGCACATAAGCACAAACTCCATCAGAGAAAAATATTCCCCTTCTTCGTCATTCCTGAAATGAATCCTAGATACAAGGAAATCAAGGACACATTAAAATTAGGCGATGACCTCGAGATCATTGCTATTAACGGACGTCGTTCGTGGTGGAGACAACTAAATGCTTCAAACAACAAGCTTGCAGAGAAGGACGTGACAGAAGAAAGTCTTGGAAATTGGGTTGATAGTATTAAACTGGGTGATGGTGCGAAGCAGAAGGTGCCTGATGGACTCATTCCTGAGGAATCAGTTGTCGAAGAACCCGCAGAGGCACAAGAGCCGCTGAAGGAAGAGCCAGTTATTGAGATCAAGGTTGAGGATCCAGAACCAGAACCAGCTGATGAGAAACATGACGAGCTCTAAGGAATGGGATGAAGGACAAAAATTCTTGTTTTGGAGGGGCTAGGGCTGTTCTGTACATTAACAAAGATTTTCCCAAGGCAGTTTGGAAATTATGTCTATTTAAACCTCGTGTGATTTGAGATCTAAGCCGGGAATTTTACGCCATTAAGCTCGGGGTATCATGCTCATCTTTCCTCCACTTGTACTGGTCACTCAAAAATTGACTGTACGACTTTTATACCGTGCGACCAGATCCCTACCAACTATAGCAAACTCCCTTTTAATATCTTCTTGCCTCTGTCCCGCACAACCATGTCTAGAATCTCTCTGACTTGTTTACACCCGTCTACGCTCACGGCAAGCATACCTTCTACTCTACCTAACTGAACTCTCGTCTCCATCACCAGTACGCAAACATCATCACTAGTACCCAACGTAGCCACCGTCAAGAAGGGCAGTTCCTGCTCTTCAGTATTGTTCAGATCAAGTAACGGGTCAGCCATCTCGTCATTGGAGGAATATGAGGAAGTAGAGCCGGCCGTACATGCACATATATAATCTCGCATAGGAATTCCAGCATCAATTAAAGCTAGTGTCGAGGCATTTATTAGAGAGGCGAGTAAGGAACCGTCTTGGGAGAGAACGTGCAAGGATATGGTGATTGTGCTATGGGGGTAGAGCTGCGTGAAAAGGCTATGAGAGAACGCCGATGAGATCGTAGTTTGCATTTCTGAGATACGCCTGTACAATGGATTATTTATCAGCACACATTTCCTCTAGCTAGTATATCCATGGGCAGAAAGAGATGGAATAAGCACAAAGGAAAAGAACGTACTTGTCACTTCGCCCTACTCTCTTTCTATCAACACCGCTGAATCCAGCAACACTGATCTGGACTACAATATCTGCTCTATCTTTATTCACCCCCCCACCACCAGTAGCGATCTTTGCCTCTGAAGGTCCAGTCACTGTACATATAACCTTGGTATTGCCCATTTCCAGGTAACTCGATCCGTCCGCGGATGCTTGTGTAGATATTTGCGCCGTGATGCGACGCAGCTCATTCCACCTACGGCCATCGAGACGGAGAAGCGCGAGATGGTAAGTCGAGGTGTCGAGGGGCATTGTGGTTGTCTGTCGAGAGAGTGCAGAGGATATCAAGGTCAAAGATTCCTAAGTGGGGAAGTTTTCTAGAGACGCGAACTAAAATTTTCGTGGCTCGCGACTCTAGCCAAAGGCTGCCATCTCTCTTACGAGTTACACAACCCCACTGTATGGCATCGCTCGCAACTATATTTGGAGGCTAAGTGAACATGAATTTTGACCTATTTCCATACAAAGGTTCCCTGCTAGAAATACACTTTTTTTATTTGCTTAAAAGCTACTGTGGTGTTCCTGTGAGTGCAATATAAACTCGTATTGATATCTACATGCCAGTTCCAGGATGCGCTATTGAATTCGTATCTTCCTTTTGGGAATTCTCGTCAATGTCAACTCTCAAATACCTAATAATATATTACAGAGCTTTATGTAATATCCACTATAATTCCACATAAATCAAATTGTTCGGTTCCTTACTCAAAATAGGCGCCTGGATCAAATGAAAATTGATTGGAGATCTCAAGGACTCCTTATGTTCGGTTACGTACCTATACATTTCTAAAATATTATAGCTATTTGACCTTGTCTAAAATGGAGTAATATCTTACTCTTTCTCGACAGCGCCGAGCCTCTTTCGAATTTTAATCTTCAACGAATTTGCAATGATATATAGTGACTACAACGTTCCCATAAATATCCGTTATTTCTTTATGTTCTCCTCCTTTTTACAGAAGTGGTAAATATATTCCTCTTCGGCTTAACACTGGCATATCCCTCTTCTTCAACGTCATGTCTCTGAACAATACTCAAAAAAACTTGATCCAGCGTAGTTGGGCTTATTGAATAGTGCTCTAGGCCCAGTGTTTCCCTGTTCTCTTCAAACAGCATTATTAAACTTCCTATACCATCACCTCCATCTTTTGAATACCCAGAAGGCTCTGTGATGTCATCAACGCCAAGAATGTCGATAGTCGCATCATTGTTTCTTAAATTCTGTCTCGCTGAAACGGAAAAGCGTAATTGCCCGTGATACGTCTTGTTCTCGATATCAACACGATAAAATTGATTTGATACCCAATCTCTCACTTTGCCAATCTCTTCGTCGCTAGTGTGAGGAGCGGACTTCATCACAAGATGAATATATAAGACATTGCCATGTTTGTGGCGAAGGTGGTCACTGGTACCCATGGCCAACATTCTCTTCGCCATAATACCAGCTCGATCAGCAAGTGCATCGGCCTCTTCCATACTATGTGTAGTGAGAAGCAAAGATCGGCCTGGCACGACTGCAGCTAAAGTTCTCCACATCGCTCTTTTAGCTGCAGCGTCCATGCCGGAACTGGGTTCATCTAGAAGTAACACAGTAGGGTTGCCAATCAAGGCAATGCCGAGAGACAACTTTCTCTTGTTTCCCCCAGAGAGCTTGGCCGCCATTCTTGATGAAAATGCTTGTAAACCAACAGCCTCAATGACTGCGCTGACATTGTGGTCAATATCTCGAACGCCTCGAATACGGGCATAGAATCTTAGCTGCTCCAATACTGTCATTTGATCCATAGCTGTAAAGCCATTAGAAAATAATGGGAGCATAAAGGAAATGTAATTTTAACATACCATCAAATTGAGGACAGACACCCAGGTGGGATCTAGCATCTGCGCGGTGCCTGCTAACTTCAACATTTTCAACATAAATGTTGCCTCCATTCTTTGAAGGCTGAATATCCCCCCGAATTAGAGAAATCGTCGTCGATTTTCCAGCACCATTAGGGCCTAAGAGGGCGAAGACTTCACCTCGCCTGATCCCAAATGTCAAATTTTCTACAGCGATTACATTACCAAAGGATCTCGTGAGGTTGAGAACACGAAGCCCATCATTTGAACTGTTCAGCCGTGATAACTCTTTGCCGATCTCTTCTTCTGCTGGTACGGTAGATTCTTGGATTGTTGATGGTATGCTTCGAATTCTCCGGTACCATGCGAGAATAGACCCGGAATCATACCAGAGGAGAATTGAAAATAAAATAAAAATCTGCAAAATCAAGTACAGAACTGGCCCGCCATATTGAAGTATACCCCCTGGATACGAAGCCAATTCCTTGCCAGAGCATGTAGTAGAAAATATATTGAGGGCGACAAACAGTGCTCGAATTAGACTACCCATTGGTGTGATTAACGATATGGCGAAATGGACAACAATCAGGTAGGAGTCGATCTTATTTACGGGCTAGATAAGGTTAGATACTTTCTTAAAAGAGTTAAAGTGAAGACCTTACTGCGTAGGTTAGTGTACAGAGATATCCGATTAGATAAATCAGAAAGAACACAGCCTGGCCTGCTGCTGCAAATGCATACGCAGACAGTTGGGTCTTAGCAAAGAGGGAAACCACGTATGCTAGCAAAATAGACGCAATTCCAAAGAGCATTAAGATAATGAAGAGGTATCCTATATGGTACCAAGCCGAAGACACAGCCGCAAAAATAATGGTGATCAGCGCGCTTGAGGTTAGAACAACCAGGAAGTCGAATGTAAGATAGGCCAGCCACAAAGGCAGGGATCGTACGCCATTCGAATATTCTAGGCCACGAATATTTCTCGTTCTTTCAAAAGTTGGGTACAGTGAAAAAAATCCTGGGTACGCTGCCATGGAGAGGCCAAAGTAGACAACAAGTTGTAGGGACTTACCGGTCGATGGTGCCCACGGAATATCGAACGACGAATATTGTGTCCCAATAGTAATGTTTGTCAGAGTTATATCCATCATGTTCTGTCCAAAGATGGCATTATAAATATCTCCATTTCCTTTAAATGCTAAAGTGGTTTGCGATGGAATGTCCCCAACGAAAAAGCCAGCGGGAGTGACATTTGCAAAATTTTGACTGATATAATTGTTAAATTCCGCTACAGTATCGACCATGTGGAGGTGCTGCTGAATCGAAGATGGTGACGGCATAATAGGAAGGAGCGGGCCATATAAAGCCTCCAGTGTCGAGTTCGAAAAACGCGATGCTGGTCCGACGATAAAGTCGTAGTTAACTTGGGTGAGAATATTCTCCACATCAGACAGAGAGTTTTGCTGTGCGGGAGCACAACCCACAGCATGGAACCCTTTTAGAAACAGCGTTACAAGCCCTGCTGCAATAACAGGGACGAAGAGCGCGGCAATGTATGGCAAATAGTTACGATGTAGAATAGTAAATCTTTTCCGGAACAAAACCCATCCTTGCTTGAAAACACCAATGCGCTCGCCGGTATGAAGATCTAAGACAGGAACTGCTTCTTCGACAGTCGGAATTATTTTTTCAACTGCTTTTGGCCCGCCTGGGTCTGTCGGTGATACTTGGATGCCAGGATTTGGAGTGGAAATATTTTCTACTTTGATTTCATCTGCGAGTTGCAGGAAGACATCTTCAATAGTAGGCCCCGACAGTTGATACTCAGAAATATTGACCGCCTCAAGAATTTTTATTATCCGAGCAGCCTGGCTGGAACTCTCTGCAATATACATGGTCTGACCAAATGTGATACTGCTTGTTACTCCTTGGATATTAGGGGGTTCTGGGTGTCCTGGCCCTGTTGGCATATGAATTCGGTAACCGCCTCCAAGTTTGTCTTTTAACTCCACAGATGAGCCTCGCGCTCGAAGGGTTCCTTTAGAAAGAATTGCAATCTGATCTGCAAGGAGATCTGCTTCGTCGAGAAAGTGGGTTGTCAATATTATTGTGCGAGAACCTCTCTCTGCTAACAAAATATCCCATATCTTTCTCCGACTTAAGGGGTCTAACCCACTGCTCACCTCGTCCACACAGCACACAGCACTTCCCCCCGTGAACATCATACCCAATTGAAGCTTCCTCTTTTGGCCACCAGAAAGGGCTTTGGCACTCGCATTAATCTTCCTGTCGAGATCTATAGCAATAATCAAGTTCTGAATTGACTCTTTAGCGTCCCCTTTGTCCATAGTTTTGAGACGATTGAATATACGGATATGCTCCTCAACGGTCAATTCATCCCAAAGAACATTCTTTTGAGGAGCAATTCCAAGCCCGCCAGTACCGTCAACAGTTATTTTCCCACTTGTAACGGTATTTAAGCCTGCGATAGCATCAAGTGTAGTGCTTTTCCCGCTCCCATTCGCTCCAAGGAGTACAAAAATCTCGCCTTTTCTGGCACTCAGAGTCAAATCTTTGACAGCAATGATGGTGTCTTTTGGGGTCTTGGTAATGTCGGAGAATTTATGCCGAAACCAGGTTGGTCGATATTTCTTTGTAAAACTTTCCAGTTGGACTGTCTCAGTATGGTTGGAAAGAGTTTTCTGATCAGCATTCGCAGCTACAGATTCAAGATGTCTTCCAACGACTGTTCGCCCTGCAGATGATGTTCCGTAGAGGTATCGCTCAACTATTGTACCAAGGAATGGGTAGATAAATATTTGAATGATCAAAAACGACCACAGCACAATTCCCGGCAAGGACCAAGGACTATCTGGTGCCGCTCTTACCAGATCTGTTGCTAGTTCTTGTCGTTCATAGCGAGCCATAAAAATAATAAAAAATACATAGTTACAAGGAACAAACAATAAAGAAAGGATTGCAACCGTTCCAGAGTTGCTGATCCCTATTACTTGAGCCAGGACCCCAAGTAGAAGAGTAATTAGCGCCAACGTAATGCCACTGAGCTGGGCTTTCTTGAAGAACGACCCACCAAAGATGGAAAAAGAGGTTAAAGACAAACCAGCAAGAAGATGATAGATTACTACTATTGCCTTTGATGTCGCAGCGAACACGCTAATTCCAAGGACCAAGCCCATGATTATCCAACCAGGAGCATAAATGATATCAAAAGCAAGGTGATAAGACAAGAATCTTGCAACTTGCGGCTGCCATCTTAGAACATTTGGCATCATGGCTTCAATGAGCTGCGACATGCCCAACTCTCGCTCGGAAGCAATAAAACCGGTTAAATGGTAGGTTACACCCACCATACCAATAAGAAAAGCGACTCCTAGAATATTTATGATAGCGCCTTGATAATTGACTCGAATACTTGTATTGCGCTGGGCTTGTGTCATGCTTGTATATGGGTATTCCAGGACAGAAACAGGCAGTATTGACTGGTCTATCGTTGTATTCACGCTCGCGATTGCATAGTCGACAGCTCGCTGGAGTGGCAGGACATATATCTCTGCATCGTTGGTGTCTTTCCTCACATCTATCTTGGTCCCAAACGCCCCATCTGCACGGAGAGTATAGTTCCACAATCCATCACTTCCTTCGGTTGGAGAAGATTGAAAGACTACAGCTCCATAACATAGCGTTGCACCCCGCAAACTGCTCTTACAAGTGTCTAGAAGTTGAGATTCGGAAGTTAACAGTACCACAGTCTTTCCTACTGCTGAAACGGACTGGGCAACTAGATCGATAACACGATCGATATTCCCTCCTTCAAGACCATTATTGACGAAGGCAACTGTATTTCTCCCTCCGCCGGCTGCTTGAAGTCCTTCTGGCAGGGAGCGAATTTGGCGGCCTGTTCCAATACCATAATTCGATGGAGGAATGAAGAGATTCCTGGCATAACTGAGAAATATCATAAATGCTACCGGCAAAATAAAAGCCCGTATGCTCGTCGCGATCGCATGGCGATTGAGCGCAATGAGTATATTCTTCCTGGTGAGAGTCCAAGACTGGCCTAACAGAGCCACCATTTTGAGGTGTTCGACGCTGCGAGTTTTTTGGGAATTGCAACTCTAGACGCATCACGGTTCGATCGGGGCAAAAGTAGTTGAATTCATGACTGATTGCCAATCTTATAAAAGGGAATTGAATAAAAGCTGTCAAGATAAACCACACTGAATAATTACAGCATTACTGCTTTGCGTCGTGAAGCGATAGGATTTGGCAAGATTCGAATCATTGGTGGGAGTTGACATTGAAATATTCCAGAGCAACCACATATACTGATGGTCATGGTAGACTAGCTTAATAGCTAGCTCTATAGGCAAGCCACGAGAAGTTCCAAGCCTATAGGATTGTCAATTCTGAATACGCAGAGTGAGAACTTAAATGCCCCGACAGAAAAGTACGAAACAAGAGTGGAGTCAGACTATAGTGAGCTCAATCGCTCACATGACAAGCCGGCAGCCGTCTAGCTATCCCCGTTGTGGGGCTCGGCATTTTGAGCACTTCTCCATGGTCTTAGGCTAAACTGGAAACTGTAGTGAAACAACAACAAAACAGAATACGAGCAGAGTTATGGATCTTCAGAGATAATTTCCAAAGATTCAAGACTTTGAAAGCCGATTACCACCTAGGTACATAATATAGTGCAATACACGACCTGGAACTCCTAAACATGCCCCGAGAGCTCCATCAAGGTAACACGAATTGGAAATCTCGGGGAAGGAAAAACTAAAAGCATCCGTTTAAATTATTTTTTCCTCACCGAAAGTCTCACGGCCTTCAGCAAACACTTTATCGAAGTCGTACTCAGACCATCGAATGTCGGGGCTCAAGCCCGCGAATTTCCATTCTCCATTCACCTTCTTATACCAATGCTTGTTGGTGCTGTGGGCATGTCCTTTCACTACTACCTCCTTCATAGAACTATCCTTGTACTTTTGATGAGGAACTCGAAGTTGGTGCCATCCGATAATTTCGATATCTGATACCTTCTCCCATTTGGTCGATCCAATAAAATGCTGTGTTTTTAGCAGAGGATTGCCGAGGACCTTAGGATCAGAGGCCATTACAACAAATTCGTCCGCGGGCATAGCTTCCCATTCCTTGTCAAGAAAAGATCGGTAGTCAACCTGTATCGGTCAGCAAGAGAAGCGAGGGGTGTAAAGTTACATAACGAACGTGTAGTGTAGGAGCGATGCATCTTCGGAGGCGTTCCCAGTCCTTTGAGTCATAGCTATCAGCCCATTCAAAACATGCGGCCATACAAGCAGCGGATTCTAGTCTCGGAGTTAATAAATTGAAATGTAAGGTCTTATATCATGGTCATACCCTGAAACGAAAGGTCTTGGGAGGACGTCATAGTATCGTTTGACTGTGCTTTTGACCGGTTAAAGAATGAGAAAATATCGAACATTTTCGAACTTAGTAGTAACCACAACTGAAAGGGAAGTTACCTCCATCTATAAGTAGATTTGGTCCTCAATCGGGCGTTGGACTTGGCTACGGACTCAATACGGACTGTAACACCGGACTGCGTGGGGAAATCCGGATATTCTGGGTAGCCCGAGACTCAACCTTATTGATTCAGACAGCGCCTGAGCGTCCCGTAAAGTTGCGAAACAGGAATATTTGTTTGCCTAGGCACATTTGTTTTAATCGCAGAGGGAGTAAATCTGGGAAAAGCGATACTTACTCCGTAACATACCCGAAAGTAGTACCACGTCACGTGGTTCATCTGATCTCCCGACCTGGTTCGAGATATTCTCCTCGATAATACTGGCTTTAGCAGATGATGATTGGGCCAGCCCAGAGATAAAAAATACAGTCAGAAGTATATGAGGTGAAGACTGATATTTGCTTGGTCTCAAGACTCAATTTGGAAAGAAATTTCATCGTAAGCCTCCTTGATCCTAAAGCTAAACAGATGGTGAATAGTTAACGACCTATAGTCCCTAGGTATGTAAGTGACACATCTAACAAATACAGCTCTCACGCGTTGACAGAGTAATTGATGGGATGATGTGGATATAGATTAGTTTAACTATGGATAGCTCTATGGAGGGATGCAGACTCGAGGTAGGGATAAGGACGCCCAAGATTGAGTAAGGCCTGTACGGATCTGTCTATGTGAGAATAGCCAACATCTAATAGCAAAACTGTAAAGTATATTAGTAGCCCTGCTCATCCAAAGGGTCGTCGACACCCCAACCTTCAAGTGTAAATCTCATCATGCCTTTAACATGAGGCTTGACACCGGCAAAAACAGCATGCGGTCCATCATCCATCATATTCTTACAAAGCAACTTTCTCCTTGGAGTATCCCATTCCCATCCATACGTTGCTCTGCCCCAGGGGTGGCCATAATAAACCTTAAGATCGTCAGGATCGTTGATACCGCACCTAACCAACGGTCCACTGTATTGCTTATGTGGCATATCCTCTCCTTCCTGACAGCCCAATAACCTGTGCCTTGAAACGCCAAGGTCTAGCTCCAGCGAAGTACTCTCCCACTTCTCCATCTCTTTAATGACTTGCTTTTGCTTGATGTCGTTACTCGTGGTGTAGAATGCGTACTCTGTATTCTCACCCTCATACAATGCATAACCAGCCGAGTAGCCACTCGCAGGACATTGCTGTTGCAAAATTCGACATCGCTCACGTAAATTGAAGATTACATGGGCCGAACAGCGATCGCAATTGCAAATTTTGAACTGTGTATGACCTGCGTACCAGGCGCGGCAGGAACAGCGACCATAACCGTCCTCTCCAGGTGCCTTGCTCTCAGTGGCGGCAGGGACAACCCATTCGTCTTCGAGCGACCAGCAAATTGCGTCGGATTCATTTGAGTAGGGAATTGGCCCAAATCGCGAGCACCAGGACTGATAAGTGCTGTTACGTATTTCATTGTCATGGCCGTCGGGATTAGTGTGAGGTGCGGGACCATGGGGAATGTCGGCTTTGGGATTCTCTCGCGGGACGATAATATGGTCAGGGGCTGGAGATTTGGTCGAAGAATTGGTGATAGACTCTGTGCAGAAGATGGACCAGACACCAGGAAAGCTTGAGTTAAAGTTGACTTCTGCACATGATGGGGCAAAGACAGTCGATGCAGGTTGTAATTCGAAGATTTCAGACATATTATATAGCCGAAAAGCCTTCACATTGTGGAATACGGCCGAAGAAAGCATGAAAGTGGTAGAAACTCTTAGCAGGACCATGATGATGGTGATTCTATGATGATTTTGCCCGGAAGGAAGGAGCTTCTGAATACGAAGGTTTGGAGAAGGAAGTCGAAGTCTAAAGGAGAGATTATCTTAGGATTTAAATGCTTCAGAGAATTGTTAATGCAACGAAAATACTCCTGACGACAGAACCCCACCTTCCCGATGTCATGGACCCGGCTTGTACATGGAACCATCTATCAAAACTCTCGTTATTTTTGTGCCGCCCAGTTCAATTGAAAATCGCCAAACACGGGAGGTGTCAGGTTGCCTAAGACTCGAGCAAATCACATCACTTGGCATGAGATTTTCCGGAATGACAAATTCTAGGTAAACACCATAACTTATCTATTATGCGGTGAAGCTTTTCTTTGCGGACGTAGCTTACTTAATCTTCTTATTACCAAACCTGTCAATTAGTGGTAGAGTTTAAAATAAGTGAGTCTAAGCCAGATCCCACAAGGTGAACTGACTTGTAGTGGCGATTTTCATGACTTTCAATAGCATTGATCCACGGTAGAACAGTCTAAAGTCCCCAATAACTTGGTCGCAAACATAATTCCGATATATGACGGGGGCGTTTCTATCAGCACAAGGCTCGGTCTTAAAGTCAAGTCCGATTGGCTTCCAAATGGTTATTTGAAATTTCCCCATTCCGCTCTCACCATCTAACTATAACCTCAAGTTTATTCTATTTTCCTCCGTGACCACCCTGAAGCGGGAAATTTGTCTCGGTATGTTCTGATATGCCTTATCGTTTGACTTCGTAAACTAAGTCGCTGACCAACAACAATAGACTGGATATAATTGCTGAGGTCCAATTCAGCACTCAATTGGAAATCCTAAATCCTTCATTCTACACCGTTAGAGTAAAAATCAAGGGCTTAGATCATGCCGGCTATTCATTTAGCTCTAACTTAAGCCTGGTAGCAGCTGCTGGTAAATCAATTAGCAATCTCGGATAGTCATAGTCACTAGAGGCTCTGGGCTATTGATTAGACCAGCCTTTTCGCTACCGGCCCCTAGAGACATATATCTACCCGCAGCCATGGGTATGGAAAATTTGGCCTTATGGTTATTTGGTTCTAGCCAACATCAAAGCCCTTTTGTAAGGAGGTTTCAAGCCGCCATATTTCATTATGATATAACAATACGACTTAACTACTTGTAGTGGCAATCCTCCTTAGCCATATGGCAATTTCCATTTCCGCCTCAAACACAGGGGGTGAAGATTAGCGGTTCATTCAAGGCTGGACTCTTAATTTCTAATATGATGCGGATAAGGTATTTGGTACAAGCCTTTTTTCTTTCGCAGAAAGTAGCCTCTGAAATGACTTACCGAGAAACTCATTACCGCGGATAAGAGAGCTTAAAATATGTATAAGTCAAGGTGAGAGTGGCAGATTATCAAAAATCTCTTAATAAATCCCTTTGATTTTTAGTATTTTGTACGTAAAACCCAGTATTTTATCATTGAAATATTTGCTCCTATCCTTCTCTAATTTGTAGACTAAAGTAGACGTTCGTTGCAAACAAGTGACAAGATATTCGAACTGTAAGACATTTCAGGCAACATAGACTTTTAACAAGCATATAAGTATACTGCCATGCCCTCTTCTTATTTTGAAACTAGTTTAGATTTATTTGTATTCTGTCGAATATTTAAGTCTTACATGAATACTCCGAGCCTTTTAATCGTTACACTAGTCTCGCCTTAGTATGTCAATAATCTCTGACGACAGGCTAGAAAGACGCTTCCGAAGCTCTGCCTCTAACTGATCTAACATTGTAGAAGAGAAGGGGGAATCTATCTCACGATCTAAAAATGGAATCTGACTCTTCGCAGTTTTATTTAATGTGCCCAGTCGCGACCCATAAGCTTTAAGTTTCTGAGATAGCTGGTTCACTAATCGCTGCACGCGATGTAATTCGCTGAGGACTAGTTGGGCCGCCATACGGCCTAAATCTTTGCCATTAAGGTGATAACCGCCCACAACTGTTGGGAATTGAAGCACCTGCTCGTATTGGCCAGAAGAATACGGCGAGTGGTGCGACTTTGCCGGACTTTGACCATCGTCTTCCGCAGCTGTATTTTCACGTGCTGCTGTCGCGTACCAACCCAAGACCTTGAAAACGACCAATGATATAATTGTGAGTAGATAACCGTCTTGCGAGCACTGACATTGCAGCATGTCGTTTATTGCTTCAATAGTCTGCCCATTTTCCGCGATAATAGTTTGAATTGTGGGGAGCCGTTTTGTGGTATTCTCATCGCCCTGCCCGCTAAAAATCATAGCGTCTGTTGAGGCAATTGGGAAGAGTTGCGTTATGAGACCGAGTGCACGTATCAAGCAGCAGCAGGGTGAATCCGACGTGCGGAAGCCTTGGCCACTTTGCGATTCACTTGTTGAAGAGGCTAAGCTTTTTGGAGTAGGGTGTGGCTTGGACAAACTTGGAAGTTCGAAAATGGTTTCTTCGAAGACTGAAAACGTGTCTTGAGGTGTTAGAAGAGCTGTAGAACAGTTGGAATCGAAGCCGCTCTTGCTGCCGCCACTATTGTCGCTGGCTTCTCCAGAATAGAGGTGGGGCTGATCCAGGATATCGAAATCAGACGTTGGCATGGGAAAGGATATGGTCGAATCAAAGAAGTCGTCAAAATCAGTGTCCAGTTCTGTGAGCGCAGAGGGCAGGAGAGGATCGGTGGGAGAGAAAGGGTTCGGAAAGGCGTCCGAGGCGTTGGCAGACGTATTTTGTCTGGGAGAATATTGGACGAGGTCGGGCGATGTCAAATAGCCAGTTTCGGAGGACGTGGTTGGGGTAGTAGGCCAACTTGACCCCGCCAAAGCCTGGGTTTGGATTGTTGTTCTGGCATTGCTACTTTTTGGGCGACTCTCGTGCTTGCGGCCAGCGCGTTTGGTAGCCAAGTACTCGCAAGTAAGACCTCGTTTTGCACAACGGGAGCATGTTGGTTTCTCTTTGAAACACTTGACCTTGGAAGTCGCACAAGTATGACAACTATCTCGCAGTTTGGAGGTTGGAGGAGCTACCGACCGACGTGCCGGTGCTACTGAATGAGTGGAGACACCGGGAGAAGGATGTAGCGCTGCCATAGTTATTGAGTGAATTGAGAATGGTGACAGAAAAAGGGTAGTGGCAGGCCGGAGTAGATAAAGTTGTAATAGAGCATGACGTATGTTTGGGATCAACAGCAAAAGATCTGCTCACGGTTATCGTAGAGAATAAATCTTGAGGGTCCAATATGCCCAGCGTGTTTGATAGGTGCAGGCCAATCCTCCAGACAAGCGTGCATTGATGGCACAAAGAGAGAGAGAGAGAAATCACGGATTCAAGCTCAGCCTGCCCAATCACTTCGCTGTAGCCATATCTACAGCGGTGGAGGACGTTTGTCAAGCCAAACCGCGGGGTCAGCCGTGCGTGCTGACATGGCTGGCAACGAAGACAACTCCCATCCGTCTCATGCCATCTCATTCCATGCCGTGCCATGGCATTGCAGTACAGTATGATTGAGGACTGCTGCGTGGTCCATTGTCCTTCCAAATGTGCCAGTGCCTTATTCGGCAACAAGTTTTGAGCAACCTCGGGGTGATTGGTTCCCCGGAGCCCGAGCGGCGTGATGACAGAGGTCGGGTAGCGCTAACGGGCCGCTCGGACGGGCCGTCTCTTTCATTGCGCCATCGATGGATGGGAAAGGGTCGAGGAAGGAGAGTGGAACTGCAAAGTCCGTCCCTCGGGAGTGGGGTTTAATTGGTCATACCAGTAACGTCCGACGAGCCTTCGGGTTGCAGCATTAGCAGGTCTTCGGAATCCTATCGTATCGTCATGCTTACGGTTTAGCTGTCATTTTGCAGAGCATTCTGGCCACTCTGCACTAAGTCAATCGCCGAGGAGCCGAAGCTATTGCCCATTACCTATCTATTACTAGTTACCGTATGAAGAATATCTTAGGGATCGTCCCCTCTAAGTCTTGAGGTGATGTCTTCTATACGACTCAGACTCTACCTTTTCACACACCACCTTCATGAAGAAGTTATGTATATTACAAGCTTTGATTATAGGAATAGCAAGGCGTATTAGTGTCTCTACCGCTTTCAGATGGAGGGCATTGCATCGCATCGAACAGCAATCCTGTCTCCTGTCTCTCTACACTTCCTTACATTGTATTGGCAAAATAACTGGGCCTTCACAATAAATCGTCGAGAGCCGGAAAACGGACGCTTTAATATATACTTACTGTCTCATTGAGCTATTGTAGACAAAAAGCGCTGCCTTTCTCAATGAGCCAGTCCTCGATCTCAGGTCGAGGTCGAGGTAATTTTGTCAAGCCTCATGGAAATCACTACAAACCAAGAATCAAATAGGATTACAGAGATATCACATGCTAAGAAAGCTTACTACATAAGTAGCTTACGATCTATGAAGTCCTACATGGTGCGGTAAAAAGCGAAGCTGTCGTATCTGCAATATCAACGGCAGGCAACACCCGTCAGACTGGACGAACGATATGCTGTCTTCATTTTATTCGATGAAAGAGGAGAGAGAAGTGATTACAAAATTGGAACAAATAATAGATTCGGTATTTATGAAAGACTTTTACCCAAAATTTCAGGAGCACTTCCACGAACAGATGTCTACTACCTCGAAAAGAATCCGACTAGTTGCAAGGTACTTTATTCTTAATTACTTAAGTTCAATAATCTTGTTCGCAAGTCTTGTTTTTAAATGGGATTTTCTATTGCGCCGATCGGGTCAAAGGCGCCCGGTCGGTGCCTTTGATCCAGTCGCTCATTGGTGGGGTGTGGAGAGCGTCTCCGAATTCCCGAAAGAGTGCTATTCGCGATCTTCGGGGAAGAAAATTGTCTGCCAATTTAGGTGGCCTGACTTTATGTCAATGCTAATCATCCATCAGTACATTAAATTTTACCCCAAATTTAAATCAAAAGTGGACAAGAAGATAATCTAGCATAATTATGGCAACTATAGAAAGTTTTTTTAGCACTCGTATAAAAGCTAAGGTAAAGTAACAAAGTATTAAATATTGGAATATTTTGGTGTAGCGCACGAGCCAATTTTTGCATGTTTTAATTCCCCGAAGAGACGCGGCAGCAGGCAAGGGTCGAGTTGGGTCATCCACAGCATCCTGTAACTCTAGAATTTTCGCTAGTTATGATAACTAGCTGGTGGACTTGCTGTAAACATGCGATATGAGGGAGGGAGCAAAAGGGAAAGGAAGAAAACGAAAAAGATCATAATTGCCCTAAGTCCTGAAGAGTAAGTAAGTAAGCGTGTCTTTCTAATCTAGGATTATTAGATGATGCTTATTATACTGGTAGCAAAATAGAATTGCTGATTATATTGAGGATGGGTCGATCGCGGCTGGAGAAATATAGAAATGTGGAATGGAGATATTTGATTGAAAGTAGCTGGACTGTTATGGCAGTTACGGCGTGGGCGCTAGCGCTGGCCGAGGGGACACCTGTATCGTAGTCGTAACTTCAGTTTCATCCTCCTTCTTTCATCAGGAGATACCATACACGAATACATTCTCATTCGAGTCTATCGTCTGTTTCTGTTGCCGTGTTCTTCCCCTGATATGGACCCTGGCCAAGCATCGACGTTGGTGAACCGATAACGCAATTCTTGACCTGGATTGCCGTCCGGTTGACATTACCGAGTTGAAAGATACTATATACTACAGGGTTACACATATAAAATATGCTCTTTGCACACCTGAATCGTTCCAATGGCGCACGCTAATACTATCAATCTTCCATAACCCGGTCGGATAACCCTAATAGTTACACTATTGTCGGTTACGCTGAACATTTTGATTATACTAAGAAAGAGAGGTATTGTCGAGGTAGGCAAAACGAGAGCAAAGTATATTAGAACAGGTTAATCGAGAAAGAGTATATCCATATTTAGCTAGCCACTAAATGCGTTCGTCGTCTTGTTTTCGATGTGCAGGACTAGCCCTCCAACTGCGTAGGGCTCAACGCTGCTCGTTAGTAGGGACCTGACGAGGGCTTGTATGGCCAGGGTGCTTTGAATAGACAGGGGAGTGGGTGCACGGGTCGTAGCTGAGGCTCTAAACATCTTGAATTCAATGATTTAAGGGCTTTAAAGTGATTCAATAGACTAGAAACAAGTACAGTTTAGAAGGAAAATTTAAATTGGATATACGAGAACTCCTGAATTTCGTCCAGTAATACGGTATACCGAATAAAGCCGGTACTATATACAAATTTTAGTTGATCCGCTGGACAAATCCGGTATATCCAGAGATCCCGTATAAACCACTCCCGTAGAGCAGGTTTTACTGTTGGAAAAAGCGTTCACTCGCTTGTCGAGCAACACCTTGCGCATGAGCCTGGTGAGAGCGCCTGGAACGGGGTTTGGAGGCTAGCCCTCATGATGTTCGTGGTCCCAGAGGCATAGAATTTTGTTCTTTACAGGTATACTTAGAGTAATGTCCAATATCATCTTACTTGAAAGTTGCGATCTGCAAAACGCAGTTTCTCATTTGGAGTGTCAAAATTGGTGTTCGGCAGAATCATTCCCCTTTCCAACATCATGGCTGCCTTGATAACAGAAATGAGCCCGCTGGCTATTTCGAGATGTCCGAAATTTGATTTGACCGATCCAAGATATGTGGGTCCAGCTTTCAAGTCATGCTTGCCAAATATTCTGCTGAGAGCTTCAATTTCGATAGGGTCACCAGTAGCCGTCCCAGTACCCTGAGCCTCAATGTATCTGGTTTCTGACGCGTCAAGGCCACAGAAATCATACAAGGAACGGATTAAGCTTCCTTGGGAGTCTACACTGGGGACAGTAATACCCCCTACTGTTCTTCCATCCTGGTTAAAACCAGTGTTTCGAATAATGGCTCTGATATTGTCGCCGGCCTCAATAGCCGCACTGAGAGGTTTGAGTATAACACATGCAGCACCTTCCCCACGGCCAAAGCCTCCAGTGGCTCGCTGGTCGAAAGGATAAGATTTACCTTCATTCGACAAGAGTCTAATTTTTTAGCCAAAGCGCCTTCAGATACAGCAACCATGATACTTACTGTGACAATGAGTATGAGATGGCGGAGTCCGGAATGAGATTAAGGTGACAAGCAGATACGATAGCGTGTGAAGATTCTCCTATACACAAACTCTGACAGGCTAGGTGTAGGGCGGTAAGGCTAGAAGAACATGCAGTATCGATTGTGATACTCGGGCCCTTAAGGTTGAAAAAGTAAGAGACTCGGTTGGCCAACATACAAGGATCGCAACCTGTGGCAGTGAATTTAGGAGCTGTCTCTGGATCCCGAAGTAGACTGTGACCATAATCCGAGAAGGAGTTTGCAGCATAGACACCAGTATTCCCACCGTCCAGTTTCTCCATGGGAATTCCCGCTATTTTTATGTGTTAGAAACTCAACTGTTTGTATGAAGGTAAGTCAGATACCGTTTTCGATAGCTTCATACGTGACTTCAAGAAGAAATCTCTGCTGGGGGTCCATGGCCTACATCTCATCAATAGGAGATATGATTAGCAAAATTTCGTAGAAGACTTTTCTTTTCTTTTCCATAGCTCCTACACACTGACCTTGGCTTCAGTAGCAGTAATATGGAAAAATGGTGCATCGAAACGGGTGAGATCATCCTTCAAGTAGTGCCCCCCTTTGTTGTTAAACTATGAGATCATTATTATTCAGTGAACACCCGTTCTCGTTAGGAGGACCAAATACACGCCCTTCCCTTTCAGGATTTGGATGCCAAAAAGCTGAGTTGTTGAAACGGCTTTGGATGTTTTCCGACCATGCACTGTTCCGATGAGCACAGAAGTTCCAGAAGTCGCTCAAGGCTGAGATATCCGGGGGCAGGCGACATGCCATTCCAACTATGGCAATAGGCTCGAATTTGCGTCTGGAAACGCTGATGTCAGAATTGAGGACTGTCATATTTATTACTCTTTGGGTTGGGGCTGGTGGACTGGAAGGCAATGAAGTAGTTGGTCAGTTTCAAAAGTATTACAAAATTGTATACCTTTTCTCAGATATTGGGATGGTGTCAAGACAGTTTAAGTTCATATGTTTTATAAGAGATCCGTACTAGCGATTCCGAGTAGACTGGCCAACATTCCGGTCTTTTGCGGACCGCGATACTTTTTGGGGACTGCCAGAAGACTGGATTGCACGCATTCCAATCCCTAGCAGTCCGGTCCTGTACAGTCCAGCCCCTAGAGCAGAGGACCGGATTGTACGCGGTCCAGTCCTCTAACTTAGGGACTGGACTACAGACTAAGGACTGCCGTCCAGTCCAGTCCGCAGTCCGCAGTCCAGTCCGGACAGTCTAATTCCGGGTAGTTTATCTAAGTGGATAAGTCCAATCTGATTTCAGAGAAATGACATTTAAGTTCTGCGTATATGTCGAATAAAGTGGAGTAATTTATCAAGGATTGTGCTATATCTCTACTTTGATGCATACTCGACATGACTTGTTGACGACGGAGTACTCTCTACCATCTGAAGCAAATTTTCACGCCCATACTCTAATAGCGTCCGAAAGGATGCATTGACAGGGCCATACGGCATAAGATGACGAATTTCAAACACCATCACCTGACCTGAGTCACAAAGACTCAACAATACTATGGCGTGTTGGTGCCCAAGGTCTATTAGTGCCTAATGTTACAAGAGGGGTAAATCTTTTGTAGGGACTTCCCTGCTACTGTATAATAAGTTAGTTAATTTAGTTAACTTAGTTCGATTTCAATTGCTTACGTTAGCTATATGTGCCATTTATATAACGTACTTCACAAGCGAGTTGCGCACACAAGCGAGTTGCGCACGCCCTACCAATCCACAGACCTATTTATTAA
>JAPZPC010000179.1:0-78522 GCA_037952705.1 Haplographium delicatum
CGACAGCTCTCCATCACGGTCGCAGTCAGGGAGTGACTGACTGACTGACTGACTGACTGACTGACTGACTGACTGACTGACTGACTGACTGACTGACTTCGGGATGAGGCCGGTGGCCGATAGCCGTCGGTTTCCTGCCATGGATTGGGATCAATGCAATAAGCTTACTTGGACCAATCTCGAGAGTATGCCGTACAGTACAGTGCGGCACTCTGGACGGTGCGATGGTATGGTATGGTACGGTACTGTACACTGTACAAGTATCTACACAGGAGTGACACTTGCCTGCGGTTGGTCCGGCCCGGCTCAGAAACAGTGGCGACGATCAATAGGCAGGTACGAAGATGGTACTCCGTACTCCGCACTTGGTCGCTACGCGGTGCGCGTGCTCATTCTCCTGCTCATGCTCGTGCTCATGCTCCCCGGGGGAAATGACTTGGTGTCGTGACAACGGTGAGTGGACGAGGCAAGCGACAAGCCACACCTAGACCAGGCCAGGGAACAGCTCACAGCTGCTGCTCTGGCTCACGCGACTCGACTCAACTCGACTCGACTCATACATACCCTACAGTACGGTACAGTACGGTACCGTACTACACCACAGTATGACAGATACCGTCCCAGACCGACCTGGTGTTCTGGACGGGCCTGGACGAGGGGTACGGTACACCGTCCGATGGTCGGCCCATATCGCCGCCCGCGCGTGACCAGATGTCTTATTTGGTATATTTCTCCATACTCCGTACCGTCAGTATAGTTTGATACTACCGAACAACGTTCTCTCAGCCTCTAACTTATGCAATGCGTGATGAATGGGGCTGCTGACTCATCTGCCGTCAGCCTGTCTTCACGTGATGCTTACTGTACCGTCGTTCATAACGTGCTGTGCTGTACTGTACAGTACAGTCAGTACTGTACGGTGTTGGGATGACTGTAGTGATGATGGGTGCCTGGAAATCTGGGACTTGGGATTGGACTAGGCCTACTTTAGCCCTAGTCCTAGTTGACCCGCGTTGACGAAACGTCGCGAGGCGCATCTTGTACTGCGTCCGGATCGTGACTTTAACACCCCAGAAGACTCAGCCTCACTGCACAGGGCTTGAGAATTGTACTGTACTGTAACACCTTTCGAACTTTTCTGTCTTGCTTCAGACCATCCCATTCCCACTAGCACTTCCACGGCCACCGCCACCGCGGCTAAAACCTACCCGACCTTCTTTCTCTCGTCATCGACATTCACGAGCTTGAACCCGTGAATAGTATCTATCCTTTCTTATTCGATGACCGTCCACCTCGGGTTCTGCCTTGCCTGGAACTTTCTCGGGCTTGAAAGGGTAGACCAATGAGGCCTTGCACCACCTCATATATTGGGGAGGCGTAAAGAATGTCGGCACGATCGCAACGACAGCGTTCTTCCACTGCTGCATCCACTCCGGAGAGCACCAAATCTGGCGCCGAGTTGCAACTTCTCCTCGATAATCTCTCGACAACCACCCAAACTCCCTCCGTCAACTCATATCCAGAGCTTCCGACCCTGATAGATCAAGTTCAATCTATCCGCCGGTATCTAGTTGCTGCTTCCAATTCGTCCCGAGCCAATGATAATTTCCGCCATCTCCATGGCTTCCAAATCCTTTTGGATACGCTCCGTGCCTTTTCAGGCTTTTACCATCCGAGTAAACGAAGCTCCACAGATAAGACGCAGCTTTTCGAGTTATTGGAAGGCATACTAGATGTACTGGCGGAAACGTTCCGAGATCATTATGGGAATGGCAGATATTTCAGACGTAGAGTTGGTGGTTGGGCCGCTCTGGAGCAAACCATAGCAAGTATTGGTGTGGGGGGTCAAAATTCTGACTTATGGAGTGATGCCCAGCTCTTTGGGAGATTGCTTGCTTTTGCATTAGGTGACAAAAGATTTGGATTGTTCTGTCACAAGGCAGTTGAACAGTTTCCCTCAGTCGAGCAAGAGTGTGCTACTAAAGATGAAGTGCCAGTGACTCTCTCTCGTGGCCGGAAATTGGCAGATAAGGGCATGCCCTTGGATGTTATAGACGAGGTTGAAATTGGGAAGGATACTAAACTCCTAGAGTTTGTGGATGCCAGACTCGAAGAAATCTTGCGAGAAGGTGCTGTGCTCTATAACGCCGACATCATCCCAACAATCATCGATTTTTGGAAGACCATCCCTAGAGGATTCAACACCCCCGTGAACCCCTCTTCTCTAATCGTTGTACAGACATTAACTAAAATTTCATCTATTTCCACCCACAATCTATCCGTTTTACACACAACTGGCATATTGTCAACACTTCTGCCTCTTGCCTTCGATCCTGATACTCTCATAGGATCGATAGAGAGAGGTTTAGTAGAAACACTCTGTGGATCTCTGATGTCTCTAGGTGTGAATTCTTTGAGCGATGCTCAGTATCTAGTCTGCTGCGAGTCATCTACGGCCGTGGACTTCTTGCTGCAAATGCTAAAGACTTGCCATGGACCGGCATACATACAATTTGATCTCTCCCTGCACGGTTTTGCATCGATAGAACTTCCGACCTTAGGACGGCCCTTCCCACCACCCTCAACCACGGCTGGGTATACATTCACAACTTGGATCTTTGTTGATCAATTTGACCCTAATTCACACACTACAATTTTTGGAGCGTTTGACTCCACTCAGACTTGCTTTGTTCTAGCATATCTCGAGAGAGATACACACAACTTCATTCTTCAGACATCTGTTACTTCTTCTAGGCCAAGTGTTAGATTCAAATCAAAGGTTTTTAAAGAACGCTGCTGGTACCATATAGCAATTGTACATAGACGGCCTAGAGCCATGTCGTCGAGTAAAGCTACACTTTATGTCGATGGGGAAGTTGTTGAGCAAGTCAAGTGCCAATACCCTGCTCAGCCTCCACCTTCAAATGCGAGTACGGATAGTTTCGCATCTTTTGCTTCCTCTTCCGCGAAACTGAATCCTGTGCAAGCATTTCTTGGTACGCCGCAAGATTTATCCGCTCGACTTGGGCGTGGTGTAGTCTTTTCACGGTGGTCTTTGGCATCAGCACATTTGTTTGAGGATGCACTCAGCGATGATTTGATCGCCGTATATCACCGACTTGGTCCTCGCTACAATGGTAACTTTCAAGATCGTCTTGGCTCCTTTCAGACTTATGAGGCTTCAGCCGCGCTAGCATTGCGTAATGAGCGCTTACATCCGGGGAAGGATGAAAATTCGGAGATACTTGGTGCTATTCTGGAAAAAGCGAGCACCTTGGTACCCGAAAGTCGCATTTTGCTCAGTATTCTACCATCTGCTATCATGGGGGATGAAGACCCTAGAATGCGAGATTCTCAGCTTTTGCGAGGTTTGACCCGCACGGCCTTGAATAACTTATATCAACTCACGCACAACACTGGAACATCAGTGGCCATAAATGCTGCAATACCAACAATAAATGATGCTCTGACAAGAGCTCAGGGTACTGCTGTTCTCACCGGTAGCCCAGTTGTCACTGTTCCACAGTTACTTGACGATTCCTTGTGGTGTCTAGGAGGTTTTGTTGGAATAGGGCTCAAATTGGTTGAGAGCTCCAACACGAAAGAGGATATTGTGCGAGCGGTTGAGATTATTTTTGAGAGCATTAAAGGAAGCTGGCGAAACAGTGAGGCTATGGAACGTGAAAATGGATACGCCCTTCTTGGAGCGCTCCTTCGTGGCAAAATTGGTGCTGGTATCGTTGTGTCGTCTCGGGGGTCAACCTCTGAGCTTTCCAGCATGACGACCGATGATCGGGACAAGCTTGGATTCCAGCTGCTTAGCCTCGTCTTGAATTTTGTGGGCTACAATTACACGAACCCAGAAGAATCACACATTGTTAATGACTTGGCATATCGAGTTTTGCTTATTGACTTTGATATGTGGCGAAAAACGGCTTCGATAACGCAAAATCTATATTATAAGCAATTTAGAGTGTTTGGCATTGATAGCAAATTTCGTCAGTCAAATTCGAGAAAACTTGTCAGAATGAGTAAGTAAATGCTGGAATGACCTCGTTCATTTTATATTGCTTTAAGCTAATTCAATCTAGGAGTTGTGAGAAAACTTTTAGACGCGCTGAAAGCCGAGACATTCTCTCATGAAGTATTCCCATCGTTTATCAAAGCTCTCGAATGCTTGGTAAAGAGCAATATGACGGCTGAAGTATTTCGGTCTTTGGCACTCTTTATCACCTACGCCTATCACAAGCCCGCAAGTTCTGCCTCCCGGACTCCCAAGACTCAAGCTGGCACTGTCCCAATCCGAACCGGGTTACCTTCAAACACCCCACGAAGACCTACGCTTACAACTTTGTTGGACGGGAAAGAAGTGGCATCTTCGACGTTGACTAAAGGGCAGATAGGAAATAAAGTACTTGAAATGTACTCCAACCTGCTTTGTGAAAAAGGCTCTATGTCAAATATCCGGAAATTTGCTAGAACCGTGACAAACAAGGTATGTTCTTCAATTGGGGTTATTGCTATCTATCTAATATATATTCATAGTGGCTTTTGCACCTCTTAACGGAAGATGATCCCGAAGTTGTTGTCCATGGGACCAAAATCCTCGCTCGTCTCCTTGTTACCCACGGCTCTGGATATGTCACAAAATTTGCCGTTAAGACAGGTGGATTTTCTATCATGCGTCACAGGCTTAAGAGATGGTGGGACATCCCAACATTATGGCCTATTTGCTTCAGTATTTTCTTCGCTCGTGATGTCGGAGACGTTGATTTCGAGCGACCTTTCGAACTTTTCAGCCTTTTAGAAACTTTCAGCAATGTCAAAGTTACATACCCTCAAGTCCTGCCAGTCATTACCGGCATGCTTCAGCATGGATTAAAGGATGTTCTCCGCAATCAGGATGATCCTGATTCTCCATTAAAGGACCGGGGCAGCCCTCAAGAACCAGTACCGCAAGTCACTTCACCTGTCAGCAGCTCTCGCCGAAGATCAATGTCACTGACGAAAGAACTGGAATCACGTCGTAAGTATCTGAGTAATTTTTCGATCAATGCCGACTAATCTCGTCTAGAAGCAAATAAACCAAGAAAAGAACGTGTTGGGGGGCAGGCAACTGTTCTTCATACCGTTATCCGCTTCTTTGCCGATGTGCATTCAAAGTCTTCGGGTTTTCAAGATTTTGCAGTAAACTCTGACTACATCAGGTTGTTACTTGCTGTACTGTTTCCAGTAATTGTCAGTACCGATGCTGTCAGCCCAGAGACGGAACTAAACTCTCGAGACTCGGCCTTGACATTTGAAGGTGATGATGTTATCATTCGCCCCATTTCTAGAATATCAACCATGCCCGCACCTATAGTTCGAACTTCGACAGTGGAAACTCTCCTCCCTCCAAGTCCAACAACCCCTAGAGCTAAGCCTCTCCGTCGAGGATCATCATTCATATTATTAACATCTCGGCCTTCGGAATTTAGTCCTTCTTCCGCAAGGCTAAATCTTGTCATGTCTCCCAAAAAGAAACTTGCAACGCAAAAGATCAGCAATTCTCTTGTCGAGGGTTTGCTTGAGCTAGTCGTGAATGTGTTTGTTGATCAGGTCATGGTTAGAAAAGAGTTCCCAGGCTTTGGTCTCTACTTGAAAGTGCCTCCTGGCTTTCAGGAACACCAGGCTTATTTTGAGTCTTACCTCCTTCGAAACACTATTTCTCAACTTGGGAATACAATTCAACTTGACCAGCAGTCGTTATGGGAACCCAAGCTAATTCAAAATATGGCCCGTTTTGTTCTCCACATTGGTGAAGCCGTTTTCGAAGGGTGGTTTTTAAGCGGTGCTGAACCACTACTTGATTTTGCAGGAAACCTACTTGAATATTTACAACGGCCGGAAATTTCACAGATCAAGAGCGTTCGGCTTTGCAGCCAGGCTATACTTTCAATAAAGAGCGTTTTCTTGAGAGTTTCCTTGCTGCGGCTGTCGGAACTAGACAGTGCCCAAGTCCCCGAAGATGAAGCCGTTGCATTCATAGACAAGTTGCTCTATTGGCAGACAGTGGTTCTGTCTTCTGATGTTGATGAAGGGGAATTTCTTAAGCTCATTTGCTATCAGTTATACTTGAAGCTTGTTGATTCACGAGAAGGAATTCGTCGAGCTGCAGCGAATCTCTGGCGCATTCTGCTCGTGCAGAAACCGGAAGAGACATCGACCCTATTCGCCCACACGGTAACCAATGAGCATAGGGATCTAACATCTGGTTTCAAAAAACTTATGGAACTGGATAATGAAACATTCATTGCCTGGGTTGATGATCACCGTGCTGAGTTGGACGCTCTCTTCTTTGGGGCCATGGCAAAGAACTGGGAAGAGTTTGTCAATTCCGAAAACGAGAAAACTGAAGAGACGTCGAAAACACGAGTTTCAAAACGCCGGGAAAAGCTTAGGCTTTGGCATAATGAAGATCTCAACGAAGAAGATGTTTTGTTTAGACATGATCTAGCATCCACCCTCTGGATGAAGAATATTTATGCTTCTGAACACCTCAAGTATCAGAGGGGCCAACAGGACCAGCAAGATCATTTCGCGTTCCTGGCATCCACATTCTCTTCTCTGGATCACGAACTTCATAGAACCTGCGCAGTCTTTGATAATGAAGCTTCTACAAAATGGAAGTTGGACAGAACAGAAGGTCGGAACCGGATGCGACTGAGGATGTTACCAGACCGGGCGGCTCCAGGCTATGACTACCAGCCGAAGCGCAAGGCTACCGATACTGTACCGAATGGAGCATCGAAACCGAACACGGCACTTTCTGCTGCATCGACAGTACCAATTTCGCTAACACCTACTTCTTCAGCCCATCAGAATATTTCAAACCTCAGTGGGCAGAATGATAACTTGACTGAAGAGCCAAGCAAGGCACAAGAGGAGGCCCCTAGTGGCTCCCAAGAAAGCGTTATTGCGGAAGAAGAGTTTGAACTGGTAGATGACCCCAATGATCCAGGTGAAGACGAAGCGTACGAGGATAAGAATCGCAAGGTTATGAGAAGCCTCCAACGAGGAGACCAAGTTCAACAAGTCTTTAATATTTCTCGAATCATCGGACTTGATGCGCGAGAAGGCTTGCTGATCATTGGTAAAGATTCAATGTATCTTATTGACAATGTCTTTCAAAGATCAGATGGAGAGATTGTCAATGTTTCACAAGCCCCACCGGAAGAGAGAGATCCATATCTACAGTTGATTGCTGGACAGAAGCCGGCTGCCAAACGATCCCAAGCTGTTAGAGTGGAACAAGAATCGAGGAGTTGGAAATGGAATGATGTGATCAGCATTTCGAAACGTCGATTCTTGTTTCGAGACGTTGCGGTAGAGGTATTCTTTACTGATGGTCGAAGCTATCTTTTGCTCGCTATTTCACCATTGATTAGAGATGATTTGTACGCAAAGCTCACATCGAAAGCTCCACATACAAATGGAAATAGCTCACCGCCCAATCCTGAGGACGGCTGGAGGCTTGAAGCTCTTAAAGTGTCTGAGGAAGCTCCAACCACGTTTGGATCGAAATTTGGGAGCATTTTCAATTCTTCCGCGTGGAATCCTGCGATGCGGAGATGGTCAAAAGGAGAGATTTCAAATTTCCACTACTTGATGCTCGTTAATACAATGGCTGGTCGAACATTCAACGATCTCACGCAATATCCAGTCTTTCCATGGGTTCTTGCCGATTATACGAGTGAAGAACTAGACCTTAACAACCCTGCGACTTTTAGAGATCTTTCAAAGCCAATGGGTGCCCAGCATAATTCTCGTGCGGCTGATTTCATCGAGAGATACAAAACCTTCGCAGATATGGCAGACCACAATACGCCACCGTTCCACTATGGCACGCATTATTCATCAGCCATGATCGTCACCTCGTATCTCATTCGACTCCAACCGTTCGTACAATCGTATCTATTGCTTCAAGGAGGCAGTTTTGACCATCCAGACCGGCTATTCTACTCTATCGAGAAAGCCTGGCAATCTGCATCTCAAGATAATATGACAGATGTGAGAGAGCTTATCCCTGAGTTCTTCTACCTTCCAGAATTCCTTACCAACAGTAATGGGTATAATTTTGGAATGAGGCAGGGAGACGGCGGAGGAATTGATACCGTTCAACTGCCACCATGGGCCAAAGGAGATCCAAAGATATTCATTGCAAAGCACAGGGAAGCCCTCGAGAGCCCTTACGTGAGTAAGCATCTCCACCTATGGATTGATCTTATCTTTGGATGTAAACAGCGAGGGGAGGCAGCCATTGAAAGTATCAACGTCTTCCACCACCTTTCGTACCACGGTGCGAAAGATCTTGATAATATTGTCGACCCTGTTGAACGTGTAGCCACTATTGGAATTATTCACAACTTTGGTCAAACTCCACACCAAGTATTCTCTAAGCCCCACCAAGCTCGTGAGGATATCCGGAACCGTGGGAAGCGCCTCGATAACTCAGCAGAATCGTTAACTCGTCTTCCGTTTACACTCCTTGAGTACCACGAACGTGTTGCCTCCCTGATCTACTCCCCAAAGCTCGATCGGCTCCTTTGTTCCTCGGTATTTCGTCTCAATCTCCCACCCCAGTATGATAAGTACCTAGAATGGGGGTTTGCAGACCACAGCATCCGCTTTTACTTCAATGATAATAGAAAAGCCGCAGGGCTTTTCGAGAACTTACACCAAGGTCAATTGTCTTGCGCAATTTTTGCTTCCTCACAGATGCTCATCACTGCCGGAGAGGACTGCGTTATATCTGCATATACTATTCTTACATCCGCTTCTAAGCCAGTAGAGCTTCAACCCAAATCGTCGCTTTTCGGACATAAAACTCCGGTGACTGTCCTTGCGGTATCAAAATCTTTTTCCACACTCCTATCTGCGTCTTCCGATGGTACAGTTCTACTTTGGGACTTAAACCGACTTGAATTTGTACGTAGGCTTTCTCATGGGAGAGGCCCAATAGAATGCGCCCGAATCAACGATGTGTCGGGCGATATCATGATATGCCGAGGCCAAAAAGTGGCAATATACTCTTTGAATGGTGACATAATCCTTGAACAAAATGTTTGTGATAATCATGACGATTATATTGCGTCTTGTGCCTGGTATGAAGGCACCGGGAATGAGTGGTTGGAAAATAGTCTCTGCTTTACGGGCCATAAAGGTGGCGTTGCGAATGTTTGGCGCAAATCTGTCGGAAAGGGGCCAGGTGGAAAGTGGAAATTAGAGCTGGTAAAGAGATTGGATCACGAAGATGGTGGGAGACGGGGCCAGGGCGAAACAGCCGTCGGGAGTCTCAGTGTTCCGGGGGGTGGTGGTAGAAGCCGGAGTAGGAGCTCTGTGAGCGGCAATTCCGAGGCTGCGATTACGTGCATAACACCAATGGCGCAAGTAGTTTATACGGGAGATGAGGATGGTAGAGTTGTAAGTGATTTATCCCACTCATTTTACTTCGAACCCTTTTACTAACCAGAATCAAGTATGAGTGGAATTTGGTGCAAAGAGAAAGATAGACGGAGGAGGCAATCATTGTCTCCAAAAGAGAGCTAAGTCATACGTGTGGAATGATACGAGATATGAATGTCATGATACGGATGATCGATGCGTGCATGGGTCGGCGTTAGAATCTTTGTTAGAAATGTGTATCTATACGTCCATATTTGATAGTATTAGAATTCATTGGATTGAGAAGACCGCAGAGATATCGCGTCAGTAACATACCTGATTATAACCTTACCTATTTTAGAGAGTAGTTTCGCAATTCCCTTCAGCCGCCTTTGCAATGATCGAGATGCCTGAGGGTATAAGCTACAATGTTGCCCTATACCCCTAGCAGCTACTTCGCAGACTCGGGAATTTGTTTCCCCCTTCAGTCAACGATAGTTCTAACTCTGGCGCCTCACCTGGATAAATAACCACAATATTAACAAGGATGGATTAACAAAGCCGAACTGATCAGGGCTCTAGGACCACGATTTAAAAATAGTTGAAGAGAATTAAAGATGTCTTGATTCTAATAAACCTTCCCTTTTCGGATACTACCTCTTCCAGGCTGCGGTCTTATGTTCCTGCGACTGGTCTACATGAAATAGTTTATTTAATAGATTTATAAAACTATGGCAGTTGATGTCCAATTTCCATCCAGTGACAAAAAACTAAGATCAGTTAAGGTGCGAAGAAGCAAGCCAGGAGTCGAGGAAGCATTTTCACGCTGCGGTGGCCAAGGAAATTGATCCACTGTGTCAGAAGGTACGGCCCTATCTGGAAGTAGGCTTAATGCCTTGCCTCCCAGACCACTCAATATTCCAACAAGTCAAAAGAGCCCATAGTTTGATTCCCGAGTGTATATAACCAAAGAGAATTCCGAAAGGTAAATACTTTAGGTCTCTTGGTTCTCGAAGGAGATGGGGTAGCGGCTTGATGACTTTTGAGACGAATAACAGTGTAAGAAAGAAACATCCGTGCCCCACCTGAGACTTGCGATGAAAGTAAAACAGTAAACCATCATATATCAGAGAAAAGTTGACAAATGAGGAAATAAACATTGCGTATGTTGTCCAAGGAGTAGAATGCCAGCAAATCCTGTCTGCGAAAAGGGACGTGCTGTTGCTCCGCCAGGTTGTACGGGCCCATCGAAGCAATTGGCCTCTGAATTTCTTGATTTCACCATTTCCGCATAGGCTAGTTTTCACAATGGCGTCCTCGTGATTGTGGAAAACTGTCTTGTAACCATGATTGACCATGAAGCGGGTATTGAAGTTATCGTCGTCAACTTTCAGAGGGCCAACTAGTCTCCACAGCCAGGTATCATTCAAGAAACCCTCACGGTATTCCTTTGACTGAATGATATCGGTCTGTAAAAGTACTGTACGTCCAGAAATAACAGGGACCCCTCCATCAATATTGTATGTTGCTGTGAACTCGAAATTATGACGCTCGAGATAAATACATGCCAGATAATTAAAGAAATCGTAGACCCAGTCCTGATTTACGGTACGCTCTACCCGTTTGGCGGTCCCAACAATACCCACGAGGGGATCCTCCATGGGCGCAAGAGAGCTTCTCAAGAAAGTTTTGGGCCAGAAGACATGATCATCCGCATAACATGTAATTGAAGTTTTCACTTCCTTCAATGCACGAACCAACTGAACCCGCTTATCTGCTTCCATGACGAAGACAACTTTGATTCGTGGGTCGATCTGGCGACATACCTCCGTAGCCTGGTTACACCTGGCAGGACCAACTGTTGTTACAATGACCTGACGTGGGCTATTCTCGACTATTGAGTTAATACATTTTTTAAATTCGTCTCCAAAATCGCTAATTGTAGGGATTATAACTGTAACATCTGCAGGGCTTAGTGCTGGATCGGAAGCCGGTTGGATTGGCCAGGTCCAAAAGTAATATGAAATTGTGTGGACGAAAACCTTAACGCCTTTGAATAATATGAGAATTAATAGAGGTAAGAAGTATCGGTTGGGCCGCCAATCAGTTTGGATGTCAGAGTGAGACTTCCCTAGATAGAATGCAATACCCAAAAGTACTGGTTGCCAAGTGCCAACGGAGAATAAAAGGCGAATAGCAGCATAGAAAGCCCTTGGAATAAGAGGGAGATTCTGATGCAGTCCTAAAGCTGTAAGAAAGATCCATGCTGGGAGAATAGAGGCGAGAATTGCTTCCCAGGCGCATGGCGATCGATCATATACTGACTGAAAAATCATTCTTATCATAAAGACGGGCTATTATAAGAGTTTAACTCTCGGTAGACTGTGAATTATCCCAAGAGATACAGAAATTGAATCCCTGGATTGGATTATACTTGATGGCAAAGATTTTTAATTATAGTTCTTGATTCGATAGAGGCCATGCAACACATATAATGCCTCGAACTTAGAGAAGAAAAGTAGCTCTTTGAATTTTTAATGGAGACCCTGAGGTTTCATTGATCTGCCCAACACGATATTCACGAGAATATCACCCATTTTATTTATTTAGTTATTCGCTACAACCGTACGTATGGAATGCTCTCCATGCCGAAGTCCAAATTGTGCTTTGTGCAGGCGTTTTTCTTTGTTGTGCTTTGAGTTAGATAGTTCCGAAAGCAACACTGAAAAACAAAAACAAAGATAGAATGCGGGTGTGAGCAGTTGAAGTTTTGTCTCTCAAAGAACGAATGCTTTCGATTCCCCGAGAAAATACTGTGAATTATTTGGAAGTAGAAACTTTACCCTATATAGTAGAAAGGGCTATTCTTCCCAGAAAATGCACAAACGCTCATCCACAATGGTGGAACGTAACCGTATAGAGAAGGATAAGTGTTGTGCATCTGGGCTAGTAAATACCACTGTTCTAGTTTCAGCAGGTAGGTTTATTGGTTTTATACCTATACAGAAAAGAAATAATGGAAGAGAAAGAGGCATAGTTTTCAATATCAAAACTTATTATTTCTAAGAACGTGAGAACTGCTATGCCAAAGTACTATATAAAATGGAAGTTGGGCTATTGGCCAGGGCTGGAAAATAATCTAGAGCAGTTACGGCATAGCTGCTCGGTTAAAATAACCTTAAATCGATTGCCCCCACCCCGCAGCCTGCTTTCGTCAACCTTCGTACTTCCGATCCTAAACATTCTTTCCTTAGCTTAACCTTCCAATCCTCGTATTTTTCTTGCTCTTCTACCTGCCTCTTTTGCATATGCTATGCCTAGCCAAAACCGGATCTATGTCCTTTTGAGCTTGTGAGTATACTAACTTGTCCCAACAACGGCGTTTTACATTCCATATATTTGTCAATCTTTTGCCAGCTAAGCCACCATCATGTCATGCTCTTGTTGCTCCTATGATGTCAAGCCAAGGGGTTTTGAGCCCTATGTCGACCACGGTATGCTTTCTCAAACCTGTCCCCTTGATAATGGGCCAAGAACTTTCGAATCGCCAATGATCGGGCCTGATAGCGAAGAGTGGAAACAATGCGGGCTGCAGCAGCTCCCCTTTGAGCTTTATCAATACTGCCTTCAATACTTGGATATTGCGAGTCTGACGGCATTGCGCCGCGTATCTCAGTATACAAGGCATACCATTGATTGTATACACCAATACAAGGAGTTGTACGACCATGCGCCTCAGGCTCTGAGAGCGTGCCTTATCACAGGTGTAGCTCCGTATATCCCACTTCGACGACTTCATCACTCTTTAACTACAATGGAATGTTTCTATTGCAAGACATCGTTCGTAGTTTCTCTGGCCTATCGAGTATTTGCTAAAAATGTTTAGTGAGAATTCTGAAATGAGCTTTGGATCTTATCTCTCTCTATACGAGGGTCGGCGAAGCTGCCTTTTCTGCACCCGAAATAACCCTGAACTGAAGCCTGTGGAATTTATGTCTCTGATATCTCTTTACTCTCAACGGAATTGCTCCCTACAGAGTATTCAAAATATACCTCGCCTCACCACCATTCCTGGACCGTACACGCTTCTTAGCAATGCGCCACCCCTCTTTCTCCGTGTTAACCTTGTTCGTGGCCCCTCTGTCAATTCAGTACCTGGAGAATATCTATCTGAAAGGGAATCCCTTGTACTACTCGGGAATACACGAACCGCCACAACTTACCACCACACTTTTATGGAACCCAAGGATGAGTCTGATATAAATCCTACAATGCACTACATCGACCGCGAGACAGTTGATCAAATCGCACACAGATACATGACCGCAATGAAATTTCCATATCTCACATCCTCAAAGAATGGCATTGATTACGGAGTCTTGTGTCTGGACTGTAATCTTTCCATGCTATTTAAGGAACATAAATGGACCGAAGAGCAACGTTTACGACAAAGGAACGGCCAAGACCCAACTGCGAGCCCCAGAAGGCGGCATCACATCAATAACTGCCGGAAGAGGGCAAGTAAGCAATATACTAGATGTGTGGATGCAATGATCGATGCCACGGAACTGAAACGGCGCACCGAAGAATATTTAGCGGGAAGAAGTATACAACTTATGGAGGTGGATGAGTTGAGTATTCAGAATCATCAAAAGACCCATGAACTCTCTAAGTTATCAAATGAGGAGAGACAATGGCGGGAAAAATTTAAAGGCTTACCTCTTCCGTTTATTCGGCGTGAAAATTTTGTATAAAATGAAGGAATTGGAAGACCTGCCTGATACGTATGTGCATTATTGTGTTAGTATTATGTTCATTCAATAATCTGTAAACGTGATAAGAATAGTACTTTTGCATTCGAGATTCGTATAACTTGAGACATAGATGACCTCTTAATAGTGATGTTTATTCCATCGCCTTTATTTTATATGGCTTCACAGAATTCAACTCCAAGCCGTCTGAATGTACCAGGAACTCTCTATAGACATTGCAATTAAGAAATAACATTCCAATACAAAATGCACTGCCAAACTACCGCCATCAACGCCCCCCATAATGCTCCTCCTTACCCGGATCCTTTCCACCTCCCATTGGTAGAAGTAGTCATCATAGTTACCCTGGAAAATTACAAAAACCCTTTGCTCATGCTAGGCTGCCTAGAAATACTGCTTTTGCGCTTTGGAACATCAATCCCATTTTCTTCGGCTCCAGTTCCACTCCCATTCACGCTCCAGAGTCCACTACCTCGCCTAGTACTTCCGCCTCTCAACAACTTTAGTGCCTCTAATTCTTTCTCCAATTTTAAGGCTCTTGATTTTTCATCCTTCAAAGCTCTTTCAGCCCTACGGACTGCAAGTCCCGCCTCACTTTCACTGGCTTGCAATTCATCGATTGTTTTGAGCAGTTTCTCAGCCTTATCTCGAGATCGCGTGATGTCTTCTTCTAGTTGCGCATTTGCCTTCTCTCTTCGTTCGATCTGAAGTTGAAGATCTTTGACTGTACGGTCAACATTGCGAACTGAGCGTTGAGACTTATTTTTCTCAGTCTCCTGAGCTTCCAATTGAGTTTCAAGCTGCGATTGATTAGTTTTGGCGTATTCGAGGGCTGCTAGAGGTACTTACTTCTTGAATCCGTCCATGCAAGAATCTAACATCTTGACTTGCACTCGAATAACCCTTAGTTTCAAGGTCTACAAGCCGCACTTGAACATCTTTGAGAGACTTCTCCAACGCTGCTTTCTCCTTGTTAAGCTGGGCTGTCATTTCTCGCTCGGCTACAATGTCTTTTTGCATCTCTGAACTTAGCGCTTCAGCACGTCTCATTTTACCGACTGCAGCTGCCGCAATATCTTCCTGCTGAGCAAGGTTGGCCTTTAACTCTAATATTTCGCGGTCCATGCCAGCGGCATTTCTAAGTGAAGGGCTTTCTCCACGGGCGAGCTCTTCAAGGCCTGCTTTTGCTTCTGATAATCGGGCTTCGAGGCTTCGTTTTTCACGTTGAAGCGTATCTCTCTCCCCTGCGACGTCATCCATCGAAGATCTCAACCCTTGCAGCTGAGACATCAATGACACAATTTTGTCCTGGGCGTTGGTATGCGCTTTAATAGCTTCGTCTCGAGACTCAGAAAGATCTGATAGAGTTGATTCTAATCGAGATTTCTCTTTCGACCATGTAGAGCTGTTAAGGACTTCATCATCCCATTTTGATCGGAGTTCTTCCAGTTCTTCCCGTAATCTGGTGACTTCGGTTTGCATCATGAGCTTATCATCTCTCGCGATGTCTAATTCATGGGTGAGAGTTGCAAATTCCTTTTGATACTTCCTGCGAGTTTGCTCCATGCTCGTCTCCTTGTCTTCAATGTCCATAGCTCTCTGGCTTCGATAATCCTCTAGTTCGTGTTGTAATCGCTTTCTAGCTTGAAGTGCAGCTTCCAGGTCAGCTGATATATCTTCCAATCTCTCCTCATAGCTTTGATTTCGGCGTTGGAGATCCTCAATAGTTGCATCCATCTGTTTGCGTTCGGACATGATCTCTGCACATGTATCTTCGGCCTCTTTTGCCTGCGATTTGGCGAATTGCTCCGCACGAGTAGCTTTCATAACTGCAATCTCAGCTTGCTCGAGTTTACTGAAATATTCATCCGAGCGTCCCTTGTACAAAGATAGGCTTGAAGAAACATCAGCAAGTTTGGAAGATTCGGTGTCGAGTCGGATTTGGAGATCTGCAAAGTCTTGCAAAAGCTGACTTCGACTGGTGGCATCTTGCTCTCGTTGTGAATTCAGTTCCTCAAGCTCGGATTTGATGTCTCTAAGTTCGACCTCTAAAGCAGCCCTTGCGTGTTTCAGTGAGTCAGAATGTTTCTTTATGTCACCTAATTCCGCTACTGTATCTTTGTGCACATGCAGAATAGATCTGCGAGAGTCTTCTTGGGTATTGAGAAGATCGAAAAGCTCCTCGTGGGATTTTGTTTGAACATCACGTAGGGACAGTTCACCAGTTTGAATGCTTCTCTCCAAAGCCGATACCTTTTTCGCAGAATCATCAAGCATCTCGTGTAGTCTGCTGTTGGCTTGCTCAAGTTTCTGCACGCGGCGTAGTGATGGACTATCTTCTGGCCATAGCTCTCGGGCAGGCGTAGATCGGTCAAGTTGACTTTGCAAATGGCGATTTTGCATTTGGGTCAGTTGAAGTTGATTCTGCAATTCCTCCAAATCAGCCTTGAGATCCATGCGATCGTTAAAGCTCAACATGTCGGCAGTCCGATCTGATCGTCCAGAATCTTGAGCATTCGTTCCATTGCTTGGGTGCCTCCGGGTTGGTGTAGAAATATTTGAACGTGGCCTTCCATTGACCTTGTTTCGAAGGTGACTTGGCGAATGATTAAAAGAGCCTTGATTGGGATTTATCTCTTCTAATCTAGGACGATTTGGAGATTGTCTTTCTGCAGACTCTCCAAATTCCTCCTCAAATCTTTTCCGCAACTCGCCAAGTTGAGCTTCGGCATTTGTACGTCCTGCCGTTTGTACCCTGAGATTTTGGTGTAGTTCCTCAAGCTTTTGAGCTAGTGCAGGAACGAGGTTCAGTGCCTTTGTAGGGCTGCGGTCGTTACCACCATCAATCTGAGGCATCGGCTCGGGAACGTTAGGGTCAAACTGCTTGAGAAGTTCAAGTATCTGCTTGTCGCGTTCTTCGATCATAGATTGTAGTTGTCGAGCCTTAGCCTTCTCTAAAGAGATAATACGACGCTCATCTTCAAGCTTTCGGGTTTGTTCTGCTAATTGGGCAGTAAATGTCGATGCTGCCACTTCTGCATTGCGGCTTGTCTTGTGCTGGAAAGTAGCTTGATGTGTAACGTCCTCGAGGCTGAGCTGAAGCTTTTCCTTTTGTTTTTCGGAGGAAGCAATAGCTAACTGAAGGTCTCCAACTTGCTTCAGGAGTTTCTGGTTTTGTTCTTCTGTTTTGGCCTTCTCACGTTGTATCAAAAGCACCTGGTTTCGTTGAGCCTCGCTGGCTTTGGAGCCCGACCGGGCCAGCTCTAGACCTTTATGTTGAAGTTTGTTTAACAGCGCGCGATTATCGTTCTCTGATGCCATAAGTCGACTTTTTGTGGTATTGAGTTCACGTTCGAGCCGTTCTTTCTCTTGGTCATTCTTTGAACTGAATGTACCGGATTCTGCAATGATACCCTCTAAATCTTTGACTTGTTTATTAAGGCTAGAGCATTCATCCTCGAAGTACTTAGCCCGACTTTGTTCTGCATCAAGGTCTTTGCGAAGACTTGTCTCTCGTTCACGAGCCAGTTTGGACGCGCTTCGGTCATTTGCAAGCTCTGCTTGAACTCGTGCCTCTTCGGCAGCGGACTTAGCCTCTCTCAATCTTCTGATCTCATTGCGGGCTTCATTGCGTTCCTTCTCGGCAGTTACGCGAGCTTCCATAGCCCTCCTAAGAGTGTCTTGCTGTACATAAAGTTCTTTTTCGATGATGATTTTTGCTTCGTTAAGCTCTTGGAACTTATCATTAAGTTTTTGGTACTTATGCTCAGACAGTAGCTGGACATCGTCCCTTGATTGTTGCTCCTTGCTGAGTTCCCTTTGCACTTCAGACAGCTGTTGCTTAAGATCGGTGATTTGTCCTTCTAGCATCTTGCGATTTTGACCAGCCTGAGCATCTTCACTAAGTCGTGCTTCGAGAAGTTTCTTGGCGTCAGCAGCTTCCCTTTCAAGATGAGCCTTTTGTGATTTCATAGAGAACATCTCGGCTTGAACTTCACGGAGTCGATTAATCACATTGTCCTTTTCAGAGACCAATGATCGTTTTTGTTCCTCAAAACGCTTGCTTTCCTCTTCGTACTTTCGATTATCAGATCGGAGAACCGCAAGCTCGCTTTCCTTCCGTCGGACAACATCCTCATATCTAGTTGAAGTTGTGGATAATTCCGAGATTTGCTGGTGAACTCTACGATTCTCAGTGGTGAGTTCTTGCTCCCTAACTTTTGTAGCTTGCAAGTCTCTTGTCGCATTGATCAGCTTTACCTCTAGACCCTGATCTACCTTGAGGAGTTTACCCTCTAAGTCTTGCAGTTTGCGGTCTTTCATGCTAATTTGGCTTTGAAGGATGTTAATCTCTTGAGATAGACGTGATTCTTCAGTGCTACGCTGAGAGTGAGTTTGCGCTAGGTCGTTTAATTGAGCCTCTAGATCGTCGACCTTATCCACAAGCTCCTTCTTCTCTCTTTCCAGCTTTTCAATGAGGTGACCAGCGTGTTCTAACTGTGAACGCCATTCTTCGGCTTGCTGTTCAGCCATCTTCTTAGCATCAAGAAGACGATCCAGCTCATCCTCAAGCTTTTCTTGATCCTCTAAAGCCCCCGCAAGCTTATCACTAAGTTCAGCTTCTCGGAGTTGCAGTCTCTTGAAGATTTCTTCTTTATCTAGCGCTAAAGAGCGCTCACTTTCGAGCGTTTGTTGAATCTTTTGCATTTCGGTATAGATATTGCGACGTTCTTCATCTAAACGCTGCCGGTCATGAGCATCTTGCTTCATCCTTTCATTGAGCTTTTGAATCATTTCATCCCTCTTTTTAACCTCACCGGAAGTACGTGTCGCTCCTAAAAGAGGTTTCATTTGAACTAAAAGCCTCCACCAAGGATTTTCGCATAGATCAAGATAGACTCGGAAATTGCGCTGAATGATGCGGGTTGCTTCAGCCCTGTATAATCTTTTGTGGGCGATACGACGCTGGGTGAATCCTCTTGCAACAGACTGAAATCGAGACATGATTTCCCGGATTAGGGCATCGCGTTGATCTTCAAGTTCGGCCAGCACACCAGCCCTGAAGAATACTTTTGTGAGACCAACTCGAAATAGAGAATTATCTAAGCCCAATTTCTCGAGCATAATAGTTGCTGCTGTTTGGCCCTCTAGATAACCCTTGGGCATGTTCCGACACAGTACTTCGTATCGTTGTCTGAACTCCGAGAAAGGTAGTCGATTAGGGAAACCTGTACGAGCTATTCTTATACCTTCAAGGACACCATTACAGCGCAGTTGGTCAAGAACAAGGGGCGCGCTCAGCTGCTTGGGACGCTTTTTATGGTTAGGAATGATACATCTTACGAAGTGTGGGTGTGTTGAGTGCAACTGTGCCATCAGACTAGATAGTTGCTCCTTGTGTCTCTGGGCAACAGTTCTGAAGAGCCCTTTCTTCACTCTACTCCTAGCAGCTCCAGGGTCGTCGTCTGCATCGGCACAGTCGGCAAAAAGCGATGCAATGTGCTTGTCGGTAGAGGCAGAAAGAAGCCTCGTGATATTATCGTTCAAAGGATCCTTGTTTTTTTCGAGCCAGCCCTCAGTTGAATACTCAACCTCCGCTGCGTAGTGGGTAAGCATGAAGCCCTGCCCGAGACGCGAGGGCCTGTATTTCGAAGTTTTGCGATCCCATAAAGAATGCAATTTTTCGGTGAAAGACTTGTCTGTAGCTTTCGGCATTACACAGTCTTCGTCAAGGCAAGAGAAGATACCGATGGGGTTGGGCAGCTCAATGAGATCAATAGTGGGTTGTAGATCATGTCCAAAATCAATAAACTTCCATTCAATTTGCTCTCTGGCATATTCCTCCTGTTCTAGGACGAACATGTGATGATTGAAAAATTGTTGGAGTTTCTCATTTGTATAATTGATGCACAGCTGCTCAAAACTGTTTTCTTCAAAAATCTCAAATCCGGCGATGTCGAGGACTCCGATGAAGTGGGAATCATCCAGGCCCATTCCAGTCCTGTCGAGTTGTCTGTTGATCCGGGAGACGAGGTCACCGAAATTTCGTTCGTAGATGCCTTTGGCCAAGGCATCAACAGCAAGTCGAACCTGTTCAGGAGTCTGGACCTTTTCTACCCATTCTCTACCAGCCTTCACACGAGGGTGAAGAAGACCTTGCAAAAAAGGCTCCACAGAGATTCCTAGCAATCTACAAACTTTCTCTGCATGACCACGAGCATCTGTAGCGAGTCTTGCCTGATCTGCCCCCCTGCTTTCTTTTACCACGTTGATATTACCCAAGTGAAGTACTGCAGCTATGGTTCGAAGTATACAGATTTGCTCTTTTTCGGCGAAGCCCATTATTTCAAAGGCTTCTATGAGCAAGCTCCACTCATCTCTGTCAGATACCCCGGAAATCGTGTCGTGACCATCTCTTGTATAGGCGAAGTCCTCCACGTCCAGACTTTCCAGAAGAAAATCCAGTTTCATTTTACGATCTGCCCCTTTCAATAGCTGGTAGAATATATGATAGTTTCGTTCGTGAGAATTAAGCCGCACTACCCGAGATTTCTCTAGTAAATACCAATCTATGAAAGCACCTGCTATCGTCCCTGTGCGGGTGAATTCGATTCGTATGAACTTGCCAAAACGGGACGAGTTATTATTCCTTACAGTTTGTGCGTTTCCAAAAGCTTCAAGGATCGGGTTTGCTCTAAGAATTTGCTGTGAGAGATTGGAGTGTTGTGATTTGTTCTTTACTGGCGACTCGGAATGTGCAACTGCAGCAAGATACTGAATGACCTTTTTTGTGTTCTCCGTCTTCCCTGCCCCGGACTCTCCCGTTACTAATATGCTCTGGTTCTCTCCTTCATCAACCAGATTCCGAAATGCTTCATCTGCCATTGCATAAATATGAGGCTTTGTTTCCTCTCGGCTTTGCCCTTTGTACATATTAATGTACTCATTTGTATATATCGGTAGGGTGCAGTATGGATTAATTGTGACGAGAAACAAGCCGGAATAGGTATAGATTAAGTCTGCTTGGTATCTCATATGCAGGTTATGAACAACAGAGGCTTCGTTGAGGTGAGTGAGCTCCGCCATGTCGTCAGCTTTGTCGAACTTTGCAGGATTGACTTTGTCAACATTGTCTATGCTGACTTCCCGTTGCTAGTAAATCGTTAATGGAATATAACATTATTTTTATACAAACCTACACTGCCATCGTCGCATTGGACAAGAATTTGGTTGCCTTGTAGCTCTTCTACTATCCAGCCCTTAACAAATGCAGCCTGAGGATCCTTTAACCAGACATATCTCTTCCCCGAGAAGTCATTTTCTCCCTCAATGCCATTCACGATATCGGATCCACGCCTCATCTCATCGGTTTTAATAAATGAAGGAGCGAAAGTATTAGATGCAGCTGTGCCGCTCTTCGAATTCGAACGGTGTCGGCCTATAATACTGCTTCCAGAGGACAGAACACCTCCTAAAGACGTGTAAGATTGGTTTCGACTGTGTGAAGGGCTTTGAGAGCTGGATAATGGAGAAGCCATGACCAGCGACTTGGGTCTGTTGTTGGAATTGGCTGGGCCAGGCGATGGCGAACCCGTTCTGGAAAATGGATTGTTGCGCTTTTGTGATGGATTTGAAGCCATTTTGTTGGATGGACTCAATCCGCTGAAGTCTACATAAAATGTGGTCTGTTCAAAACCAAAACAACATCCAGGCGTATGATTTTGGAACAATCGTAAAAGGTTGAAGAGAAATAATGCTTCAAAGAAAGAAAATATGGCCAAAGCATGCAAAGATCTGCACCCCCGACACCATATGGAACTGAGACGTTGCTCGTTGAATCTTAAATCGTGGTTGGCGTACCTGCCGTTGTGATCGTGGTTCCTGGGGATGTTGTTGGTGAAGCAAGCTGTGACTGGTGGATACTTCGACCGAAAGTAAACAAAAGCCGGCGCGCTCAGGGTGGTTATCACGTGATAACCACCAGATTTTGCGCTAATGCTTCTTAGCGTCAAATCTTCGAAATCTAGTTCTCAGTTCTCGGTTCCCTCTTGAAGGTTAATGATCTTGCAAAATCTTGCTTCGTCTTCTCTTCGACCATTCCGACCAGGATCGAGTGATTGCCTTTAATCATTCTTTGACTTGATGCTCTGATCTGCGCAATCTTCTTCCCGTCCTCTGGCGCGTCCGCTATTGTCCAGCCGCTTCCGTCTTCATCTGTAAATGCTTTCTTTTGTCGCAAGATGATCCTCGAGCCATGATCCTGCTCTCAAGATAATTCTGCCATCTCTCGCCAGGTGACAGTCGAGAAACCTGCGGAATAATGCGACTCGGAAGTTGATGTGAGCAACGATGTCGAATTATCCCCATACGCCATATGGCTCCAACTACGGGGCTCAAGACCAAACAAATCCTCCTTACCACCCGCCATCCTACTCGAATCAGTATCCCCTGACGGAAGAAGGCCACGGCCGTATAGGGCAGGTGGCCCCTAATTATAACACGTCAATGTCGGCGTATGGGTACAATAACAATCTTCCTGCTTTTACCACTGCACCTGTTATCCAGGGAGCTCCTCTGCCTCTCTATCAAGGCTGGAATCAGGATGTCATCCCCTTGCCTCCATATACCTCGGCCCACAATGCACAACAGTACACTGGATATGTTAGTGATGGACAAAATCCTTCTCATTACTATCAAACTGGGAATTATCCTAACTACCAGCTGCCTGCGCCACCTCCGAAAACTTTTGAGCAGGGGGAGCTGAGTGAAGGTGAATTTGAAGACGCTGCTGTATCTGTACATACACCTGCTACTGGCTATAGTGCAAATCAGTATCGAAATGATGGGACAGGATATGTCGACACGGCACAACGAGCAGTCTACTCGAGAACCCAAAATTACAGTCCGCAGCAGCCAAACTACCCTTGTATGTTCTTGTCTATATATTTTTTAATCCATTGACTTACTCATTATAGTAAACCCTTATAATTATCATTCTCAGGATTTCTCTCGGATGACACGGCCCACATCAGATTCTTATTCACCGTACGTCTCCCCCGAAGTCACAGATCAAGATGACCAAGCAGTGGGACGTCCCCAATCCAAGCTACACACAGTCAATCAAACAAAAGATGCTATCAAGGAGGGACTACAGAATCGCTATAGTCAGGTGCAAAATGCGGCGACTCCTCTTTCCCAGCCTAGTTCCCATGTAACTGGGCAGGTCACACAACAACTGTTAGAAAATAGCAGCCGAAAGTCAACGTCGATTGAAGATAGTCTCAATGATGTCCCCCATACAACAAATAGTAAATCAGTGGCAGATTCTCGGAAGAAGGCTCAAAAAGCAATATTGAACCTTTGGCCATATGATGTGCGATATCAGACGTATATTGACGAAGGTTTCAAGGAAGATATCGTTGGAAAGTTATTTGACGATCTTAAAATGCCAAAGATTATGAATGGAGCGCTAAGCATTTCCAAGGACCACAATCTCTCGGAAAAGCGCCAACAAGTAGCAAGTCCGAAAGAAAATACTGTCCTGTCCACTCATCGTAGCGATCCTGCTGTTGGACTTTTATCTCCAACTTTAGGTGGTAGATTAGAGCGTCATGATCAATCCTCCTTGCCTGTAGCAATCAACGGACGGCAGGCTGTTATGAAAGACTCCTCCATGATGCAAGAAACCATTCCTCCGTCTGGCAACATGGCAGTACCTCCTTCAGCTAAATCAGCAGCAATGACCGAAAAAGAGAAAACTCTCCAGTCCAAAATGGAGGCACTTCGGAAGTCGAGGGAAGAGCGCGCCCTAAAGGCAGCTGCAAAGAGCAGTGCAAAATCTGTGTTTGTGCAAACTACAGAGAATCCTATAGAACGTCCCAAAGATGTACCTGCAATAGAAGGAGCCAGTTTGGATTCACCTTTGAATATCTTATCGGCCCAACAGCTCGAAGAGCAAATCGATGACCAACCTCTATCGGCCCGCTCACCAATACAAATCAACAACGCTCAACCATCCCAAGCTCCTGTAATTCCAGGCCTCTTCCTTGCGTCCACTGCTACAAGTCCGGTACCAACAGCGAGCTCTTTAGCTGCTTTCAATGGTCTAACTCAGACACCAATTACTCAACGTAAGCGACCTGTTGCGGCCGATTTTGACGAACTAAACACGACCATGGTTCCTTTCAAACGACCGTTTGGCCACAGCCGAAACGATCGACCTCTGGTGATTGATGTAAGTGATGATGAAGGTGAATCTGAGGATGAGGATGTTGCAATGGATCTTGAATCTCAAGCAGATCAAGATTCACCGCTGCAATCGGCCAGGAAGATGTCCGACCAGCGATCGACTATCATACAAAATCTCCCACTCCTCTCTAACTTCTCAACCCGCAAGCCCTTCACACCTCCTCCAAATTCGTCTGCAACCAATACCCCTTCAATATCCTCAACACTATCGAAGCCAACTCTTGGAAGACCGGAAGTGCTACAGCGCAAGGAAACTGAAATAGAAGAGCTGAAGAAGAAAATTGCTGAAGCAGAAGCTCGGAAACGGGCACGTCAAACTCCAAGCGGGACTCGAACACCCAGGCCATCCGAGGCCAGCAACGTGGAAATGAAAGACAGCAGTCAATCAAATGTAAACATGACAAGCAAAGTTGAAGCCTCCATAAAGGTACAAACCATGATTGGCGTAGTGGAGAATAGAGTCGCTCTAGATCAGCAGAGACTCGCTGAAACTAGAGTCATCGAAGCCGAAAAGACAGCAGAGCTGAAAAAGAATGAAGCAGAGCAAAAACGTCTTCGGCGCGAAAAATTAGCCACGGATCTACCCTTAGTAGAAGCGGAAGCACAGAAGAACCAGACGAGACTTGAACAACTGAGAGTTGAGATGGCGAAAATTGAAGCTGCTGTTCAGAAGAACTTGGAAGACAAACGAAAACTTGCTGAAGAGATGGAGCGACTTAGCCAAGAAGCTGAAGATCAGCTTCAGGCGCAGAAAGATAAGCTGAAAGGTCTAATTAGCGGAGATCCAGAGAGTAGTGACGGTATGTATTTGGTTTCTGACCTCTACTGAAAGAATAAGCCCCTCGGCTTCCCCCGTAATCTTCTACCCATTCTGCAAATCATGGACTCACGACATAGGTTCCTCTCGGCCGTTATCATTGACCCCTGCAGAGAGAGGTGGAGAGCGTTCTTTACGCGCTGTATCCCCCGAGCAACCTATGCAGCCCACGTTGTCTCCGTCGACGGACAACTTAGCGAATCTTGCTAATGGAATAATTTCGGCATCTACTCCAGTCCATGAAAATCCAACGTCTCCGATTCTGTCGAGCGGTGACTCGGCTTCTATCAATCAGGATTCCATTGAGGATCCTGACCATCTTAACAATGATTTCAGGGGAAGAAATGTATCCGACCACGCGCTCGAGGCAGCATTGCAGGAAGTTGTGGATGCTGAAGCAGATGATCAATCACATGGCGATATTGAAATGAGTACTGAGGTTTCGTATGTCCCTAAACCCAGCCAAGTAGCCACAGATATATCTCCAAGTCTTGGAGAAGAAGAGAATAGAAGCCCTGAATACTCACCGACACTGGAACGTACTATACCAGATGCCCCTGACCGAGAATCTGATGATTATGAGCCACCAGAGGCCACACCACCACCAGCTGAAACTGTACAGTCTCCTAGGTTACGATCAGAATCCCCCCCTTTCAGCCCGGCTCCACCCAAAACTGCTCTTAAACCTTCGGACGACACCAATGAAAATGTTAACAATACACAGGCTGTCGAGGATACTAGGCCAAACGAAACTAACCAACGAGCACTACTATTGAACGGTAGTACTTCGCAGGCCATTGAAGTAATAAAAAATTCTTACTTTCAGCCTGGATAGTATTATTTGCTGACAAAGCTCCAGAACCCTCATAGACAGGACCCTAACAAGATTCCTCTGTTTGTTCCATACGAAAGCCCCCTTAGGCGATTCCGAGCCTATCGATTTCACCCTGATTTCAAGCAAACTGTTTCTGGAGGTTTGAGGTCTACAACTTATAGTAATAAGATTGACCCAAACACAGAATTTTGCCGGTATGAATTAGCAGGGGGGCAGTGTAATGACATCGAATGCGAACAACAACATTTCAGAGATATAAAGCTCCCCGGTGCGTGGGTTTTTGAAACTAGCACGATCTAGGCTACAGGCATCGGGTTTGGTCCCCTAGCTGACTTGTGATTTTGCAGATGACGCGGTTCTAACTGCTCTTGGATCACCTGATGAATTTTCTGGGGAGCAACGAGAAAAATTCTGTGAAGGCTTGAGAGAAGTTCTCATGGATCTGCGAGTGCGGAAGATCCGGGACTTTGATATCATTGCATCTGAGATTGTCGCTCACCGCGCCAAATTCCTAGGTGACAAATCCAGAGTACTTGCACTAGAAGGAACATCCATCTAGTGCAACTTTCTGATATTGCCGCGACTTGTAAAATCAACATTTCCTGTTTCTGTCGGATTACCATACTGGCGTTTGGCGTCAATCCAGTCATACCTCTTTGTTTTTTTTTTTTGGTTGGTACGCCGCCACCTTAACCAGGCCTCTGCGCCTGGTAACCAACCTCTTCCTTAAAGTAATTTTCCAGCATTAAGGCATCATTTGCATGGACGGTGTTGCATGGATCATAGGTGTTTGTGGCTTTGCTGCGATACCCCGTCAATTTGGCTCCTGGTTGTGAAAAGATAGGAGAAGAGCTCCACTTGACAGCCTGTCTTTAATATTTGCGGCGGTAACTAGAACTAGCCCGCGATCCATACATAGATCATAATACATGCCAATTCTTCCTCATCAAGACAAAAAAGTGAAGAGATTACTCTCAGGATCCCATCGAAAATGAGAATTGGATAAGAAGGGTAGGTTCACAGAGCGAGCACTTGTAAATAGTGCAATGTTGCCTTGTCTGATTGATTAGGTGAGGATTTCTCCATTTCTCCCTTGGATTCGTGCGTCTGGGTTGTAATCACGAGCAACTTAAAGAAAGAACAACGCCCCTGATACCACATAGGTATTTCTGAACACGACTGACCGGCTCATTGGCACCGTTATTATTTGTAAGGGTGTCTCCAAGCAAGGCCAAACAAAGTTGGAGCCTTGGGTTGTTTATAGTAGGTTGTTGCAGTTGCCGAGCTGGCTTGTGAGACGCAATAATACAATTTATTGTCCAGTAGCCTTGGGTGCGCTGCTTCAACTTACGCACGTCATCGCGCAATTATAAGAGTTGTCTGTTCTTTCAAAAGGCTAACGCTTCCTCCAGGATCTTGCTCTTAATCTTAATCGCCTTTCTTATATCATTTAGCAATTGCGCTCTTGCGAACCACGAAGGTGGGCTTATTGTTTTGGATTTCTTCGCATGTCTTTACCTAGTACACGTTGTCTCTTTTCTTTTCAACTAAAATCGCCGAGTGAGCTACACCGCTGCGCAAGTGCAAATCGATTCAAAAAATCTCATCCGCAGCCATTCTCCAATTTGATGTACCCTAGAGCAAGCTACATTGCCTAAAGAACCCCATGGCTGACTTATAAAGAAAGTGGGGTATGACTAACTGGAGACCAACGCTATAAGCAAAAGCAATTATACAAGAATGAGACCGGGAATAGCTTTCAGAGCCTAACTAGGCCAGGCTGGGCAATTGGATACCTCCTGTATATCTACTGTACCAAATTCACGCAGCAAAACTATCTGGATAGCTACCTTGTACCTCAATAAAACTAGAATTTAAGAGAATAAGAGGACAGAGTTTCCATAAGTATCGCCAAAAATCAAACTATTTTATTCACTATTGGCTCGTCAACTTGACTCCTGCCATCATCGGGAATTTCTCCCGAGCCAGTGCGGGGCTCTGGAACAGAAGTGGCAGCGGACTTGGAGCAAGTCTCAGACCGAAGCACTTCGTACTTCTTCGGCCAAGCTTAGAAAATAAATGGAGAACCCTTGCCGTAACTTGTCCATAGAAAACTACTTATGCACCTATCTACCCAGTTATGTACGGATTAGCTTTCTGATCCGCTTGCAGTGCCGCTTTGCCGAACCTAATTAACAATCGAGGTCAATGCTGACACACATACACCTGTACCCCTCCTGGCCCGAGGTGATTCTCCAAACTTCACACTCTGTTTAAAAAAAATCTAATTTTCTTCCAAGAGGTTTTAATTTCGTGTAAATATTATTTGTCGAGAAATAGAAAACGGATTACAAATGGCATCGTGATACAGCTTCTGAAATTGTCTCTTGGACGAGTGCAAGAATTTCACTAAAGGATTTCGACGCATTGCGGCGCAATTTTTATTTTTGAATGGGGTTTCAATTTCCTAGGATTGGGCTACCATTTACATCTTTTTAAGTTATGACCGAAATAACAAATTCGCCCACAATGGACATCGAAGAGAAAGATGCATCAAACTCAACCACCAGCGTGGAGAAAGTTATAGAATGCTCACCAATCGAAGAAAACAAGAGAGCACCTAATGAGAAATTAATAGCAGGCCTTCAAGTGGTGGGGGCCTTCTTTCTCATGTTCAATTCCTGGTATTCCAACAAATCTACCATTCAGTCCAGATACTAATCTAAACAGGGGGATTGCAAACACATTTGGAGCCTTCCAAACATTCTATGAAGGCGCACTTCTGAAAGATGAAACGCCTTCTCGAATATCCTGGATTGGCTCAATCCAGGCATTCCTATTGCTAGTGTTCGGTGGCCTTTTCACTGGGCCAATTTTTGACGCTGGCCACCTCCGAGGATTGATTATCTTTGGGTCAGTAGCTGGTGTCTTTGGTATGATGATGACAAGCATCTGCACTAGCTACTGGCAGGTGGTTCTAGCCCAAGGAGTGGTAGTTGGATGTGGAATGGGCTGTATGCTCTTACCAAGTGTTGCGATTATGCCACAGTACTTTACAAAGAGACGAGCTTTTGCAACAGGCATTGCTGCAACTGGTAGCAGTTTTGGTAGGTCCCCAACTTGTTCGGTGTGTCTATGAAGCGCTAACGTTAGCCAAGGTGGTGTTATTTATCCTATTGTGTTCCACAAATTAGAACCACGTATCGGCTTTGGATGGGCAACAAGAGTAATGGCTTTTATAATGCTGGCAACATTGATAGTTCCAATCACCGTCATGAAAGCCAAAGTCTTTCCGTCAACTCGGAGGCCCCTAATCGACTTCAAAGTACTTCGGGAGAGGCCTTATAACTACTTTAATATCGCGAGTTTCTTCGGCTTTATGGGAATGTATATTCCCTTTTACTATATGTCAACATACGGTGTCGACAAGGGGATTACCAACGAAAATCTAGGCTTCTATTTCCTCAGCATAATCAATGCAGCCTCTATATTCGGTCGAATCGTTCCTAACTTTTTTGCTGATGTTACCGGGCCACTGAATATTCTTGCGCCCTTCTGCTTATTTTGTGGAGTAGTTGCATTTTGCTGGCCTTCTGTATTGTCACTTGGACAGGTGGTTGTATTTCTTCTATTCTATGGTTTTTTCTCTGGGACCTTTGTCTCGGTCGTTGGCCCGGCCATAGTTACTCTATCTCCTGATTTGAGTCTTGTGGGAACGCATATGGGTATGAGCTTTGTATGTGGCGCCTTAGGGCTGTTGATTGGAAATCCTGTAGCAGGACTTTTACTTAACAACTATGGTTGGATCGGCCCTGCTATGCTCTGTGGAACGGCGAATGTTTTGGCGACTATCTTCATTGTTGTAGCGCGTATCAGCAAAGCTGGAAGTAAATTGAGGGTAAAAGTGTAATTGAAATAAAACAAAAATAATAAAACATGCATATAGACTTAGATTTTCATTTGGCATTATGAGCATGAGCATAGTACAACACTGGTAGACTGACAATTGGCAGATGGCTTGGAACACCTTAAGCTAACTTATAACTGTTGATTGAGAATCAATAGGGAGGGTTGGGAATACCTAGCCCGAACTCAACCACACCAAAAGAACTTCCTACCCCTAAATATTAGAACGATAAACAGGATGATTTTAAAGTATGACAAGATTAAAGGGCATGATAAGAGATTTGGTCACGTGGCGTTGGACAACCCTTTTTGCGGTCCGGCCACCGTAGATTTATGTATGCAAGGTGTTTAGCTTCCAAAGCTCCTCGCAACAGCTCTGCATCCAACAACGAGGGCATCTATCCTCAATAGCATACCGAATCATGCGGCTACCGCTTAATATTCTTTGCTTGACCCTCTCTATTCTCCCCAAAGCGCTTGCTGTACTTGCAGACGAAGCTTACAGTGTCGACTACCATCATGAGCTCCTGGGGCTCCCACAATTGCATACAACATTCTTCCATCGGCCTAGGAAAGATGATAAAGCTACGTTATTGTATACGCTGAGTGATCTGGGAGTGCTTGGTGCTGTTCATCCAGGCACAGGGAAGCTGATGTGGAGACGAGTTGTTGCTGAGCGTGCTGAGGTCGACAAGCCGTTATTAAGACCTGTAGAAGGAGAGGGTGTGCTCGTTTCGGGGCTGGGGAGAGAGGTACATGCCTGGGATGCTATGAGCGGAAGAGAGATTTGGGGGAATACTTTCCAAGGGACTGTGAGGGATGTGGAGATTATGGAGACTGCTAAAGGAGGAGACGATGCTAAAGATGTTCTAGCTTTGTTTGAAGAGGATGGCAAGGGAATACTGAGGAAGTTGACGGGCGCGAATGGAGACGTGGCTTGGGAGCATAAGGATTCCACTGAGGATGTGCCATTACAAGTCAGCACGAATGTTCAAAACGTGTTCGTGGTTTCCCTGCATGGTACCAAAGGGGCGTATAATCTGAAAGTTACGATTGTCGATCCTGTTACTGGGAAGAAGAAGAGTGAATATACTCTTGCGACGAAAGGGGACGTGCATGCACCTGAGGATGTTCTACTTGTGGGCGCAAATTCTGCAGCTCCCATTATTGCTTGGGCGGATAAAGCTTTGAAGAACTTGAAAGTCAATATCTTGGGCAAATCCTCGAGTTTGCAGACCCTTCCTCTTCAGGAATCTGATGGAGATATTGTGGAAGTTGCAATTCATGCACCGGAACTTGTCCAATCTCTTCCCCATTTTCTGGTACATAGCCATTCAGCCATTTCCAACCGAGCCGATGTTTATCACATCGATATTACAAGCGGAAACATCAATAAAGGATACGATCTCCCCAAGCTACCCGGGAAAGGAGCAATTTCTATAAGCTCACAAGATGCGAATGTATATTTTACCAGGCTCACTGAGGACGAAGTCATCATTGTCTCATCTGCTTCTCATGCAATCCTTGGACGTTGGCCAGTCAAACTTGAGTACAACCATGGGGCGTTTATTCATGCAGCATCAGAAGTTGTTCAACGTGCCGTCGATAGCTTTGCTGTCCGATCGGCAGTATTAACTAGCGGTGAAGATTGGGTTCTTGTCCGCAACGGGGCAGAAGCCTGGACTCGTATCGAAGGCCTCTCCGGCGCTGTCGCAGCTGAGTGGGCTGATATTCCTGAGTCTGAAAGTCTGGCAAAGACTCTAGAGGCAGAGGCTCATAGTAATCCTCTGCTCGCGTATATACATCGGGTAAATCGTCATATAAACGACTTACAGTATCTTCCAGGATATTTGCAAGCTCTTCCTCAGCGTGTTCTGAGCAGCATCATTTCAAGCGATAGCATCTTCCAAAAACCTGAAATTTTGGTTCGGGACAGCTTTGGGTTCAATAAATTGGTAATTGTAGCAACGCAACGCGGTCGTGTATACGGTATTAATGCGGGCAATCACGGTACCGTTGTATGGTCCTCACTCGCATTCGAAATTCCTACTGGCAAAAAATGGGATATAAAGGGCATCTGGGTTGAGAATGCTAAGAGTCTTGTAACAATCCGAGGCGCTGATGGAGAGTATATCCTATTGAATACTTCTAGCGGGGCTACGATTGAGAAGATGAGTCCAGGATCCTGGCCGCCTGTTCAAGCCGCTGTTGCGGTTGAAAGTACCGCGGGGAAATGGTTCCTTCCTATTGGCGTCGATGGAAATCCTGGCGAGGTTCCTGTAGAGTGGGCACCGAAGGACAATCTTGTAGTCCAAGGCGCAAATGGTGAAGTTAAGGGTTTGAAATTTGAAGCTAAAGGCCTCAATTCATTCCCTATTGTCGCATGGACTTTTCAGCCTGGATTGGGACAAAGGATCATTAACGTCATATCAAGACCTGCTCATGACCCAGTGGCGTCGATTGGACGCGTGCTTGGTGATCGCACTGTCCTGTATAAGTACTTGAACCCAAACATTGTGCTGGTCACAGCAATTACAGAGGAGCATTCGACAGCCACGTTTTACTTGCTCGACTCGGTCTCTGGAGATGTTCTATATTCCGCGACTCATGAGGGTGTTGATACTAAACAGCCTATCACGTCAATTATTACCGAGAACTGGTTTGCTTATTCTCTCTGGAGTGACATTATCTCCACTACCACCGCACTTCCTGCATCTAAGGGATATCAAATTGTCGTCTCCGATCTATACGAATCCGAAGTACCGAATGATCGCGGTCCTCTTGGTGAAGCCTTAAACGCTTCTAGCCTTGAGCCGTCTGATATTCCGAACGCTGAACCTGTCCTTCCCTATGTTATTTCTCAATCATATCTTATTCCAGAAGCGATCAGCCATATGACTGTCACACAAACTGGCCAAGGAATCACGACGCGCGAGCTGATCTGTACCCTTGCGTCCTCAAACTCCATCATCGGGATTCCTCGGGCGCTTCTTGATCCACGTAGACCAACTGGTCGTGATCCGACAGCTGCTGAGCAAGAAGAAGGGCTTTTTAAGTACGAACCTGTCATCCATTTTGATCCTAAAATCATTCTTACCCATAAGCGTGAGGTGATTGGCGTGAAGGAAGTTATTATTACACCTGCCCTTTTGGAGAGTACGAGTTTGATTTTCGCGTGTGGGATCGATGTTTTTGGCACAAGAGTGGCCCCAAGTTTTGCATTTGACATTCTCGGAAAGGGATTCAATAAATTAAGTCTGATGGCTACTGTGGTGGCGTTATTTGTTGGAGTTGTGGTCCTGGCGCCTATGGTAAGTCCTACAACATCTAAGTACGTTTATCTGTAATAAAGTACTAATATTAGAACAGGTCAAGAGAAAACAAATCAATGGGAGATGGCAAATTTCATGAGCCTTGTAAATTATATGAATATGAATAGAACTGGATACTGTATTCTATATGAAGAAAAGAAATATTTTAACGTCATCAGTTATCTATCCATTGCAGCAGTTCTAAGATTTTTAAAGCCGCTACCTCAAGTCTTACTCTCCTCGCTAGGTATTATCTCAGCTCACGAAATCTGAAAATGTGCATCAACAAGCTTTCCACAGTTGATATTGATAAGATCCTACAAAATCGGTTAGTGTAGGTATCTTAAAATATCATATACTTGGAATAGAGACTCACCTGCGGACAAGCGCTAAATGCAATAACTAAATCCATTTCAGCTCGCAGGCAGATATATTGTCCATCCCTACTTGTTGGTGCCTCAAACGAAATTGTCGTATGATCATCATGTACTGGTATGTTCATGAAGAGATTCAAAGGAGAGGGTGTGAATTGTGGAGGGGCGATGTCTTTGAGGTATGTGTTGTTAGCTCCTTTTCCACTTCATGGCTTCATATACACACTTGTTTTGACACATTAAACAATCAAGAGCAACGATATGAACATTTTCAATTTGGTGACAAAAAGAAGAAATAAAATTGATACAAGAAAGAGGAAAAGGAAAAAGCTCCTAACTCACCCAACATACTCAACCCTTCAACCAAATTATCCGAACAATTCCTGTGCCCCTTCTCTCCACCCAACTCCTCATACCGCCAACGGTCACAGGCCGCAATCAACGTGTCATGGATCCCGTCTGTCGTATCCTCTGTAATAGTAAACATCTTCTTCCTTTCATTATTAAACAGCCCGTCGCCCACTTTTGGTATCACGCGACAAAGGGAGGCACGCGTATGTTGCATAGAAAGCTGGGTTATTATTTTTGAAGACGCAGATGGGGGGAAGGAGGATAAGGTGAATGCAAATGTATCTACTACTTGTGTTCCATAGGTGTTGATGATTTTGATGGTTTGGCCGGCTCGCAGGGGAGTCGCAATGCCATGGCGGGCAGGTATGGTAGTTAGGGCTGTCATTGATCAATTGGAATTTTGAATGGAATTTTAGGGATGATCTCAAGTAGTGAATGAGCGACTAAGAGCAAGAGCCTAAATAGGGAGAGTGGATTTCGTATGCTGTATCGCTGCTGGATCAGCTGAACGTAGGGTGAAGAAGAGTGATAGTGGTTAACCCGCTAAAAACCGGAGGGAACCTCATCCCACTTTTGAGTTGGCATTCCATCGATATAAGCCAATTTTAAGGTAACGGATTTCCGATACATTAGATACCGTAGTCTTGAAGCTTTTTTTTAACGAATATGAGGGGAATTCGAGAGTTAGGGAAAAGATTTTAGAAGTAGGCTCAGCTCATTGTTCGTTTGAAGACGCTCATTCATTACTTATGGCACATTGAATCTTCGGATTCTAATCCGATAGAGAAAAAATTTGATCTCTCTAAATGATTTTTGGATTAGTCGTCTCACCTTCAATATTGCCTGGTACTCTTGATTTTATTGGCTCCATTGAATCCCAAAAGAATTCAAGGACGGCGGAGTTATCGGGGTTACAATAATAAACAGTGTGTTGACACCAATAGGATAAATCAGGAGATAGCGGGGTTTAAATTTGTGCAACTCGATGTGCTAATGGTAAATAATATAAAAGGAATAACATCTCAGTGTCATTTTCATTTTCAGAAAACTTTATCAACTACAAATCTAGCAATATAATTGATATCGAAATCCCAAGATGTCCACTCAAAAGTATAATAAGCTTGCGGGAAAGCACGTCCTGATAATCGGAGGAACTGCTGGTATGTGTTTATGATAAGAAAGTAGGTGTTATTTCTAAAAGTGGTTAGGAATTGGATACGCAGTAGCAGAAGCCTCGATCGAATCAGGAGCCTCCGTGACCGTTTCCTCCTCTACTCTAAGAAGAGTAGAATCATCTGTCGTTTCTCTAAAGAAATCATATCCCCTCGCCACGGTAACTGGATATGAATGCGATCTTTCAAAGCCAACTCTAGAACAAGATATCGAAAGGCTTTTTCAACAAACGGGAAAGATTGACCATATTGTATTCACGGCGGGTGATAGATTAGCAATGGCTCCGTTGCAAGACATCACTCTAGAAAGCATACAGAGAGCTGGACAAATCAGGTTCTTTGCTCCTCTACTGGTAGCCAAGGTGGGGTCAAAATATTTGAGTCCTGGACCATCGTCGTCGATTATCTTGACTACGGGAGCTATCTCTTTTCATCCGGTACCAAACGTAAGCCAATATGATTATATTTTGACCGTCAGTCCTTTAAAGGGAGTTGGTTATCTGTTTTTATCTTGTCGGATAATTAGAGCTACATTGTGGGAGTCATATATAGAACATGACTGACATTTCTACAATCCAGTGGACCGTGATAGCTGCGTATGCTGCTGGCCTGCATGGAATGACAAGGAATCTTGCTCTGGACTTGAAGCCAATTCGTGTGAATTTGATCAGTCCAGGCGTGCTCGATACCGAACTATGGAGCCACTTGACTAGCTCCGAGAAGGAGCAGATGTTCAAGAATACCGCACAGAGGGTTCCTACTGCTCATGTCGGTACAGGTAAGGCTCTTAGTTTGGAGAGTTTCCGAATAAGCTTCGCTGACAGATTTGATAGCTGAGGAAGTCGCTGAGGCATATCTATGGTTAATGAAAGATAGCAACGTGACCGGCGTTGTGGCTTCTAGTGATTCAGGAACCTTATTGGTGTAGTAACTAGAATTGGAATCCTCTTAAATGAGTAAATAATAGTTAACGAATGTGCATATCCTTGAGCGGCTGAGCGACAGTCAAGCTCTCCGTGAGCGAGAGGCTAGGCAGAGAAAATTTCCAACCTGCTCCTTCACAGATTCGACCTTGATCAATCCACTTGACTTGCGGCAGTAATTGACTAACCACCCATCTGGCAGTCGTTGTGTGCGTGCTTCCATCCCCAAAGGGTTCGTCGGTTTTATCAACCCGCTCTTTATCAAAAGAGAGTGTCTGCACAGTTCCAGGAATGCTAGATTTTCCTTCCGCCAAAGCTTGAAAAACAATCAACTGATCATGGAGGTACTCATCCACAAGGCCGCCTTTCCTTATTTCTTCATCAAGCTCGTCTACAACCTTCTGTGCTATTTCTGTACTCAGTTGATCCATAGTCTTGTATTTAGCCCTGCCGTCATACAGCCAGTCTCGCCCAAAACGCAACCCACTGGAAGTATGTGCGACGAGAAGAGTGTACATCCTTGCTTTATGTCTGCTATCATCGACGACAGTGAAATGTACATTAACATCCGGAAATACTAACCCCGTTTCAAATATTAAGGCCTCCTTCAAAGGTTTCTGAAGCTCCTGAGGAACGACAATTGACACATCGATTTTGATGATAGAACCATGCTCTTTTGGCCATGAAGGTCCCTTAAGTACCTGCCCAGGTCTAAGGGGAGTGATCTGGAATTTTGCCGAGCCTACTTGTATAGGTCCATGAGACCAGCCACGATATTCCAATTTTCGATCAACTTTCACACCAAATCTTTCCAGAGATGGCAAAAGAACTTGATCAAGGTACTCATATGACAGAGAAAAGCTGACATTGGTCCCACCGTGGATGGTAATTGTGATAGGAGAGCCTTGGTCGTCGCCGGCAAACAGAAGGAAAGGAAGAACCGCTTGGAAAACAAGAAGGATGCTTGCAGGCGAGTCTCCTTTCACCTTGATATTTCGGTTGGCCAGCTCCAAAGGAGATCTTTTAGCTCTAAATTGGAAGGATTTACTGCCAATTGAGCAACCGGTGACTTCTGCGTCCGTCGCCATTGCCAGAGTTTGTATACAAGCGACATGCTGAGCCTTCAAGCCTGTGAAAAAGAATTAAATTTGGTTCAGTAGATGCGTAATGCCAATTCAAGAGTCTCACCACCGCCACGGCTTCCTTTCCTGTTGCCTCGCACATTGTCAATTCTCAAGGCTGTCCCAGTCAATGCCGCGAGGCCCACGGCAACTCTGACCAGCTGACCGCCTCCTTCACCTGTCCTTCCGTCAAGCGTGACAGTTTTTTGGGGCTGAGAGTTCTGCATTCTGGATCAATTTGCTAGAATGCTGATCTTCCAGAATGCTTTCGGTATTAATTGCTGCTGCCTGTTGGTCGTCTGCCGTCTCGGTTGTCAGCCTTGTGTTTCCGGTGACCTGCCAGCGAATGGGCTCAAGTATTTTCTGCACCGGAATTTCAATTGCGAATGTTGTGACCTGGACGAAAAGTATACATGGTGGCGATGTGAGAGCTTGCAGACATATATGTTTCTGTCTGGATGTCAGTGAGTCACTCCCCGGTCGTTGAATGAATGAATAGGTGAATTGGTCCAAGAGCTGGAGAGAGCGAGAGAGGCCCTGACGTCTTCGCCAGCCATACAGAGCCAAGAAAGAGCCAGGAACGGGAGCAGGCAGGAGTCACCCGGACCCGGACCCCGTTCCTGTAGTGAGAAGACCATGACCATGACCACGACCACGACCAAGGCCAAGCCCCAGACCGAAACCGAAGAGACCTTCGGCCTTAGGCCCAAGGCTCAAGGCTCAAGGCTCAAGGCTCAAGGCCCACGGCCCATAATACCCCCCCCGCCTTGCTTGGCACTCGCTTTGAAACCGCCCCATCAACAGCCTTACTTACCCTTACCCTTACTCTTCCTTACCTAACTATACCTACCTTACCTTACCTTACCTTACCTCACCTTACCACACCTTACCACACCTACCTACCTTGGTTCTAATCCCTTACCCTCTCCATCTCGTCCACTGGATTATTCTGTGCCACCAACAACGGCCACGGCAACGACCTGATAGACGCCGCCTATCGGTATCGCCAGAATGCTGATGCGTGCTTGTGCCCCATTCCCCGTCAGCTGAGCAGCATCGCAGCAGCATCGATCGACAAGACCGGAGCCCGAAATGTCTATGAGGCGGCAACTCTCGCATTCGAGTTCGATATCGAACTCCAACTCCAATTCTAACTCCATCCCCAACTCCATGGCGAGTCCTAAGGGACGGCTGAGTTTCTTCAGAAAGAGATCGTCAATTGGCGGCCCACTGTCGCGGGAGGATCAATATTCTTCTGACAAGATATATGAGGTATGTCTCTACTTGTCCTGCCATTCGCGGTTGAACGATTGACTGACTGGCAATGATCAAGCCGCTGCATTCCGACAAAATGTTGAGCCCAAACTCTCTATTCACTCATCCCGACCTTGAATCTTCGAGATCGAATAGCCTCCCCTCGCCGGATAGCTTTGTTAGCGCGACTCTCGACCCAGAGTATCTGCATCTCCGCGAGAATATCCGACGCCTACGAAAAGTGCCTTCTAGCTCAGACCCTAAGAAAGTTGATACAGCATGGGAAATCTATAAGAAAATGCGGGAGGAGTCTCTACACCTGTGTTCAAGTCTGCTACAAAAATCCCGTAAGAAAAGTCCATTTGTGTTTTCTGATTTGAATGATCGTAATCTATTTACGAGGCTGGTTGCTGATTTGACTAGAAAACAATGACCGTACAGCCTCTCTTGAATCCGCCAATGTTGGTCCATATGAGACTCGATCGTCTTTCAGCGGATCTGTTACTGAGACGTCACTACCATTCCATGTCAACGATCAGTGGCTATCGGCCATCCATGAATACAAGTCTATTCAAGAAACCATGCTTGAAAATATTCGGACATCTCTTTTAGCCACGTACAAGGCCTATGAACCAGAAGCATCCGAGCGGCAACTAGAGACTTTTCTGGCAGACAAAATTCTTCGAAAGAATCTCATAATAAAATGGAGGGACACCAGCGTTCATCGAATGAAGTCAGAGAAGCTATTATTCTGGGAGCAGTACAAAATTCGTTCGTTGAATTTCGATAGATTAAAGCTTGACCTCCAAGCCGTTGAGAATTTGTTTGGAGAGGCGGAGAAGGGTGAGGCCCCAAATATGGCAATCCGGGAGGCTGTTATTGCCACAAACGGAGATACAATTTTGGAGTTTGCAAATGCGGCATCCGAGATTCATCCGATCCTCAGATTCCGCGTCTCTTCTCATCACCTATCTGAGCACTCCCCACTTTTCGCACAGTTTCTTGCCCCTCGCCAGCCAGGAAATAATCCTCCGCTCGACATGATCAACCAACTTCCACCCCCCCCTACGAGGCACGTTTGCAAGGATGGAATGGAAGTGAAGGTTTATCAGATGCCACAAATCGAGCTCAATAGACATCACGCCCTTACAATATTGCTGCACGCTGCTCACATGCATCACCCCAAAGTTCCCAGGCAGATTGAATTTCAGGTGTTTGTAGCCATTGCGGAGGTTTGTCTAAGATACCAGTGTACGCAACCTTTAGAACTCCAAGTGGAATATCAATGGCTTCCACAGTGGCTCCATATGGTAGGGGATGATAGTTTTGACGGATTTTTACTTATTAGCTATACTTTCGGGCTCCGAAGGATCTTTACCAGAATGTCCAAGACTGCTATTCTAAACGCCCTTGACGAAGAAGAACTCCAGAGTAAAGAGCTGTGGCCCCAAGCTGTGAGAGACAAGATTAAAGCAACCAGAGCTGCAAAGCTTGCACAGATTCATGACTGCTGTACGAGCGCCATTGAAGAATACTTTCGAACTCCATCAAGTATTCCGGATCATCGGACAAGTGTCGTTGGATCCCTTCAACTGACGACTGTACCTCGTTGTCCTAGAGGATCTCACTTATGCGACGCTACAAATTTGGGCTGGCTTATGCTGGTATATAATGAATTACGAGTCCTTCCGAATATCATGAAAGATGTTGGCTTCCACGATCTACCAAGATCGCCTAGACGTAGCCTCAAAGAGTTAGTCGATTGCTTGAGATTAATGCCAAGCGCGCCGCAGGTTCATAGTGGGATTTGTGACTATGCACCTGCTTTCAGAAGTTCTATCAATGATATATATAACAGTGTGTTGGGTTTAACTTTACGAGATGTCACTGGGAAGCATGGATGGGCTTTGTCTAAGCATGCAGGTGCAACGGAAGATCGAAATGACCAACCCACAAGAGATACATTCGAACTGGAAGCTCCATTGGAGGACCAGAAGGAGACTACCAGAGCCGTCGTAATGTCAAATGAGGAGATCGCCTTGCGTATTCTCTCATATCTCGACGACATCGAGGACCTAAATTCTGCTGCAATGATAGACAAGTCTTTCTATCATGCGTATAAACGAAATGAAGCCCAGTTGTTGAAGAACATCATGAGAGCTGAAAGAAAAAGGACAATGTCCCAAATCAGGCCAGATATCCATTCGCTGCAACCGGAGGCCAGATCAAATGGGAAGCCTTTAAGTCGCCCGAATCTTTCGATACCAGGGGATGAACCAAAGTCTCTTCTGTCTGACAAACTACATTACCCCTCGCCCTCGACCAACGAATCGCCTTTGGACGACCTATATGACGCCTCTCCAATATTTCCAACAAAGGGATCTGAGGATATCCCTATGTCTGACGAGGAAGCACACAAAATATTATGGCCCGATGACGATCCAAATCCAGAGCCGACCACCTCTCAGTCAAATGGGCATGTAATTGAACGGAATGAAAAGTTCTTATTAGGTGATGTAGCCCATATCGAAGACAAGGCGATAATGGCAGAAGATGACAAGCATTTACGAGATGATATCGATCAGGCATTGGGGCGAGGAGTTCATAAGAAATGAATTACCTTTTAAATTTCAGCCCGCGTGGCATTTTGATTTGGACGAATGAGATGATAATCTCGGAGTATAATGGGCGAAGGGTTAATTTTACTCTATCGGCGCAGTATACCCACCGCACATATTTGGGGTTAATGTATTATGATATATGTTTTATGATATATTTCAAACATAATTGGATATCCTATTTCTAAATTTAATAAGTCTATAAATAAGTTGTTGTGAGAGACTCACTCAATCAAGTTTCCATCCGGATCTCGACAATACACACTTCGAAGCTTGCCTCTGGCTCCAGTCCTCATGACAGTTCCCTCGTCTGATTTTTCGGCTTCAAGATCTACCATCTCAACACCACCGGCAACAAGCCGCTTGCAGACTTCCTTGACGTCGTCATCCGTTAGAAAGCAGAGGTCTGCGCTCCCATCTTTAACACGGAGAGCCTTCGGCTCAAACTCCTGCATGTAATGATGAGCTACCATTTACCTTCAGATTTAAAATAGTGGTAGGTGGTAGAAAAAATAAGGAAAGCTAAACTATATGTTTGGCCAAGATCTTATGAGACTTCAGTAACATTACCTTCCCCAACTGATGTAAATTAATCTTCTGTTGTCCAAATACTAACGAGTATCTTACGACCCCCGGAGTAGCAACAGAGACAAAAGATTCGGACCTCATTCCAAGATGCTGAGTGTACCATTCCGTAGTCTCAGAGATAGATTTTACAGTTAGAACCAGATGGTCCAATGATTTGATAGTCGTTGCTGCTTGAGTGGTTGCCATTCTTCGAAATGGTGAAGATTTGAGGAGGCAAGATAATGACCTGAGACCACTGTACATTAAGATAGATATATATCTATGCAAAGATTGAGAAAGATCAGAAGAACTTTGGGGAGAATATAAGTAAGAGCCAAAGTGGGGCCCAATGAGAGCCGAGGCTGAAAATCCGCCTCGTAAAAAACCCGGACGCCTCAGACAGTAAACCACGTAACAAAGTATACAACACTGCAATGAACTTTCCAAACGACATGCCCTCGATCCAATATGGACAGGCGATATAACCAGCCTTCTAGTTTCCGCTCCTATACTCGCGACAACTACGACCAAGACGAATACGACGACGAGTTCGACCCGCGCACACGACCAAGGACCGCCTCCCCAAAACCCAATCCTCCGCAACCAAATTCAAATATGTCCTGGCTCTCCCGCACAGTGTCTTCGACGCAAGCACAATTTGCTGCTACCGCTATAGTTTCGGGAGCCGTTGTCGCGGGGGCTATATTAGGGTACCAGCATATACGGAGACAAGAACTAGTGGAAGATTTGAAGAGTTCGATCCCACAGCTGGGAGCCGGACATGTAGCTGATACGGTGGGTTACTCCTCACATGAGAGTCTAAAGACAAGACAAATGCTGATGGAAAAAGTGAAGCTCACCGAATTTGGGGTTGCGTCACCAAAGTTGGGACTGAGTAAGGAGGATGAAAGAAGTGCCGCTTTGGCGGCAAGAGCACAAAAGGGAGATTACGATGACGGTTAGATTGGCAAATTTTGATGCTTGAGTCTATTTTGTGGCTGATTTCCTCTCTAGAACTTATCCTCGAACAGCTCGCCCGAAATAGAGTTTTCCTTACGGACGCAGGGCTACGGAAACTACGCTCTGCATTTATAATTGTGGTGGGCTGTGGAGGAGTAGGATCTCACTGCACGGCAGCTCTCGCCCGCTCAGGAGTCTCCTATATCCGCCTGATCGATTTCGATCAAGTAACCCTCTCTTCTCTGAATCGACATGCTGTTGCGACTCTTGCAGACGTTGGAACATCGAAAGTCTCCTGCCTGAAGAAACGGTTGCATCAAATCACACCCTGGGTGCATTTTGATGCCTGTAATGAGCTTTTCAGCTCCGAGGCAGCGCAGAGACTACTTGGGGAATACGAAGGCCGAAAACCTGATTACATTGTCGATGCGATAGATAACATCGATAGCAAGGTGTCTTTGTTAGAATATTGCTACAAGAATAAACTTCCTGTCATATCTTCTATGGGCGCAGGATGCAAGTCAGATCCAACGCGGATATTCATTGGCGACATCTCTGCCAGTACTGAAGATCCTTTGTCACGCTCGACGAGACGCCGTCTCCGTGCGCTCGGCGTAGCATCTGGAATTCCCGTTGTATATTCGACCGAAAAGCCGGGACCTGGCAAAGCCCAGCTGTTACCTTTGCCTGAAGAAGAATTCGCGAAAGGATCTGTAGGAGATCTTGGCGTACTGCCTGATTTCAGAGTTAGGATATTGCCCGTGCTTGGGACAATGCCCGCTGTTTTTGGCTATGCTGTCGCCAACCATGTGATTTTAAAGATCACGGGCTACCCGAATGAATATGTTCCTGCGAAGGGGCGAGATAAGATGTACGACGGTATTTTAGCACAGCTGCAGGGTTCGGAAGAGAAACTGATCAGGGCTACGACGCCGGGTGAGGACGCTCAAGGATTGAAATTACCGATTACGGCCAATGATGTAGGCTATGTCGTGGAAGAGGTATTTAAAGGAAAGAGCGCCCTTAGTTTGGTTCCAACCAGGTTGGCACTGGTGAGGTGGCGTAAGCCAGAAGGCAGTGCGATTGAGCTTGGGGTTGAAGGGCAAAAGAGTAGTAACGTCCAGTTAAGGCAGCTAGTTTGTATGACTAAAGAGGAGGCGACGGTACATGAGAGAGAGGTGGTTAGGGGGAACAAAACCCCCGAGGAGATGTATAGTAAGGAAACGGTAGAGTATGTAGAGAAGAGGATACAGGAGGAGATTGGTTTTGAGAAATATAGATGATCGGTTCCTCTCTTGACTCTTTCATACTTGATTTCTGCTTGTGTTTGCAACCCAGGTACCAATAATGCTTTCACAGACCTGAATTAACGTTGATGAGAATTTAAACCGAAATCTAAATCGACTAGGTCTCTATGCTACTGTATAAAGGGTGTATCTAGAGTATTAATGAAAGAAAACCAATGACAGCCCAACTTCCAGTAAGATATGCAATATTCATCCTAACCTCCTGTGTCGTCTTGGCTGCCTCATTATAATCCCCAGCTCCTGGAAGAGGAACTCTCGCTTTTCCTTTCCAGAAATTTCCAATATGTTGTCTAACGGCTTCTAGTACAAGCACATTTGCTCCTACAACACCAAGTCTTACCAAGGTCGAAGCCGGAGAATAGATAATTAGTGACCAAGAGCTAATTGCCGAAAAGAGGATCTGCGCACCACCTGGTAAACAAGAGTTTTTAGATTTTCAGAGGCGGAGTAGAAGGCTTACCCCAAATACCGCGCTTGCTTGGGTTGCTCTTGTTTTATACAATTGTTGCTCTGCTGTGTTTGAGTATTGTGCAGCTTTCTTGGTCGTTTCTTCATATCCCGATAGCTTTCTGATGGCCATTGAGCATAGATAAAGACTGTAGACGGCGAAACCCGCTTGGAAGGAGTACAAAAGACTGAGAATGATCGAAAACATATTTATAATACCATCTAGATTCAGTAATTGTTTTGAAAGCATTCCAGGGAGGTATACGTGAGAGGAGCCAGTTCTTGAGCTGTTGGTTGTTCTATGACGTAACCGCCGCCCCTCCTCCTAGCTCACTAGTGTTGTGATGTGGACTTTACAATAAGTAGAGGGCACGCATTGACCATTTTAAGAACTATCCCAGGGAGCAATTAAAGTATCCGATCAAATAGCTGACTGATCCGTTTTTCTTTTGGTTTCACATATAGGTCTCCCTAATCTATTCTTACCTACATTTTGGTCTCGGCCATAGGAGCCAGATTTAGCGAGAACTCCTGAATCCATTCCCTGACTTATAACTTACGATGCCAGATACAGCGAGGCTTCTAGGAATCCGCTCTGAGAAACGTCCATTCCAAGATACGTACCTTGGGGGTTTCCGTCTTTGGGATAGATCTTGGTTTGAGACGACTCGTCACGTTCCGACCTGTTACCTCGACCTTCGGTCAATAAGCAGATCTGTAAGGATCCGATCGGCCTGTGCGACAGGCCAAACCTTTGCTTGAGACCAAACCAGAGGTTTCAGGTCTTGGTAATACATGAAAGGATGCTTGGTATCAATGGGCAATGTAATCAGTTGAGTCAATTGAAACCCAATTAAATACTCTCAGGGGAGGGGAATTTTTCGATAACAGAGTTAAGCGACAAAAAGGCTTCCTATCGCCGCATTTCACTTCATTTCACAAGCCGGCCACGATGTTGAATGTCTACATGAGAGATACATACTTTGTTCTACCATCTGTCATGCTGCTTATGACTGACGTGCGATATACATTTCTGGTGGAGGCATTGCTAGCCCGGATGACTCATCTAATATTTGAAGTCCATGCAAGAGCTTAAGTAGCTGGCACCTTCCTCAGCCCATATACTTACTGGCCTATTTATCTTGAACTTGATCTTGAATATGCTAGCACTTTGATTTTACATTAAGTCCAATTTCATCATCAAACTCAATATCCAAAAAAATATCAAAATAACAAAACACATGGACCCCTTCGAGGAGCTTGAGCGAATGGCTCGGAACGCTGCCGAAACCACAGATTCCTCACCCTTGGACCAGGAAATCGAGCGTTGGAAGAGACTATTCTCTTACAAAGGCTATGAAGCCCAGGCTCTCATCCTGGTGCAGCGCTCCGATGTCATGCGCGAACGGATCTCGGACGCACACTGGTCACTTATTTGCTCAGACTACGAAGCTGCTGGGCATTCCAAGGAATCCTACGAACATTTGCTTGAGCTAAAAGAGCTCTTCAAGAGCCAGAGTTCTGTGGTGACAGATAAAGAAGGCCAAGACTGGGTTGTATTCAGGTTGGGAGGGGTGCTAGAAAACAGGGATAAAGTGAAGAAGGTGGTTGGAATGGGGGAATTGCCCAGGGTTACGCAGGGGCTTGGAGGGGAGGGAAGGGAGGTCGAGTTCTGCTGGGTTAAAGACTCTGAGTGGCAGCTGATCCAGAAATGGCTAGAAGGTTTGTTGGTGGTAGGCAAGTGAGCGTGAGAATTGATTATGCTTCCTACTACCCCTAATCATAATGATTATTGAAGGACGTACGTTGAAGTTAATATTTATTCAAGTTAAAATGAAACAATGCAAAAACATTAGGAAACCTATAATCAATATATATCTGAGGCTACCAGCTATATCTCGTTCCTCAATGATAGACAGGAGCTATTCATCCTTCAAGTTATTCAGACGAATTGAACATGTATCTTCAACCTTGGAATTCTGAATCTCAATAAAGGAATCGTAGGCCATCAGTAATTTCATTTTATGGATGGAGAATGAAGTTTCTGCCTGGGATAGAACTTGACGGTCGCGCCACAACTCAAGTCTTTGCGCTTCCTTGTTGAAATCGGTATTGAGATCTTCCTCCCTCCTATCCCGTAGCTTTCCTAGTCGGTGCAACCCATTCTTGAGCCATTTACGAACTTTCGGTATAAGTTTCTTCAGCTTATCAAAGTGTTCCAGCACACACTGGAGTTCTTCTGCTTGCTCGCTCTTCCAGGCGTTCATGCGGCTTCTTTCTGCACAGGCTGGTAGCTGAGGTACTTGGGCTAAGAATATCCTCATTCTCTTCTCCAATCTCTGTTCCGACAGAATCTTGTGGTTATCCCTAATAAACTTCTTGAATTCGTCGATATTTCTCTCCAGGAACTTCAAGTATTCATCGAGAGTATCAATTTCTCTCGTATATTCCTCCAGCCAGGACAAGTCAACCCAATCATGTACTGCTTGAAGGTTGAATCCATAAGTATAGTTGCGACCACCACTGTGGATTTTCGCGATATCGTCCCGTAGCCTTTCGAACTCGTACCTCGGAGACTTTGTGGCTTGAATATCCAGGCATTTGCCAACGCTGGAGAATGCCTCTGATATGACGATATACATCTTATTGTTGTTTCCTGTCAAATTTTCTACGTTTTCCTGGAAATCTCCTGGCACGGGTGCTGTTTGAATATCCAAAGCTCCAGTCTGGAATAGATCTTGTGCGTTACGAAGGTTTTCGGCCAGAAGAAGGGAGTCTCCGCTCGGTGGAAGAATCATGGCAACATCCTCGTACAAATCCATTAATTGATCGAAACTTGGAGAAAATTTGTGCGACATCTTCTGATATCTGCTAAACATCCAAGGAAGACTCCGCACGAAAGAGCCCTTAGAAGTTCGATTGAACGTAAGTCCTTTTGTACCCGCTCCATAAGGAGTACTACCAGGGGAGTGTGAGCTGGGAATTAAGGCTTGAAGGAGTCCGACCACTAGAAAAGTAGTCAACATAAAAGATATAGTATGAGTATAAATAAGATTTGACAAGTTGAAGAGAGCAATTGTCCATCTATATTCTGGTGGTAGAGGATACAGGTTAATACCATATCTTCTACGATTTATAGCAGGGTTTGCTAGAGTAAGATTGTGAAGGCCGTATATGATCACAGAATCACTGTCTTCCGTCTCATATTCAGAAAAATGCTCATCCATAGCGGGTCCGAACATTCCCGTATCTGTGCGCGTGTAGCCAGTGTGGCCGGAGAAGCCAGAAGAAACAGGGTGATGGAACATTTTGCAATTTGAATAGTCAACGAATATTCAAACTACGTTGAATTTTTTTTTTTTTTGGAGAATTGATATTGACCATCGTAGATCTCGACGGTTGATTTGGTGTGGAAAGCAGGATAAAGGCAATAGCTCGCATTTTTCAAGTGAACTAAAACAGAACGGCATGCATTCCAGACACGAGGAGTCAAAGACGCCGCTAGTTCAATGTTATAAATGAGAACAAAGACTTAATTCTACAACCATTTTCCCGTGCACCCGCATAGTCGAATGCGGCAGGAGGAAGTTCCTGCTAACGACGAACTGCAGGCGAGTTAGCTTAATCCAGAGCCAAGAAGTTAAGTATTTGAAACAGAAATTTTCTGGCTCTCCTGGAGGGATTGTCCGAACTAAGGAATGTGTCTCGGACGTATCTATTTTTCAACACAAAATCATGACCATGTGTTCAAATAGGAAGATGAGAAGCAATGAAGAGTATTAAATAAGGACCTGTTAAAGAACACTCGTTCGGAGCTGGTAGAGACTAGAGTGAGGATAATATCAAACAAGGCAAAGTTTTAACGACTCCCGATATCCAAAGTTAAATAATTCGAGTCTAGAAGTGTACAGCTTGAGGTCAGGGTGCAATAAACAAATAATTCCTATAGGGAGAGTAATTATTTATTCCCAAATGTCCACCAAAGCATGTTGATTAAAAAGTCGATCCTAAGACGCCTAGGTATCCAATACCAACCAAGATTGCCGCCTTTTTATCCAACCAAATCTAATCGCACCGATTTTTCTTGTACCTAATTTCAAACCCGAACCCCCCCGAAATCTCTTGCACCTTGAACACCCTTCCAATCCTTTCTATATCATTGGTGGAGGTCTAACCGTCTTGGGTAAAGGATTTGAAGTTGGGCTTGGTAGTTCCATGATTGTCTCTTCTGCCAATCCACTCCCACCCACACTGCCTGGACCCAGTCTCAGCGGCAGTGGTTTTCTCACGTTAGGCACTCCTCTCTCATTCTCAACATGATCCGCATTCACAATATCATTCCTATGTGACTGCCTAGTGCCGAAAGTTTCATCATCTCCAGGTATCAAAAATTCGGAGCCCTTTAGAGCCACAGCAGAATCTTGGGCAGTGGCCTGACTCGCTACACTTTCCCTTTGGTTCATGGTGCTCTGTCTATAATACGCATCATAGAAATCCCCAATACTGCCCTGGCTAGTTTCACTTGCGCTCCTAAATCTTGCCGAGCCCATTGTATGGACAGATAGCCGATCTCTTTCTCCTTCAACTTGCATATTCGGTACTTCCAGCATAAGATCTCTATTCAGACGATCTGACATCATTGGCTGGTGCCAAGCTATTTCAGATTTCCGCTCATCATGTCTCGGAGTGTGTTCAGTAGATGAAGTAGATGCGGAAGAGGAGATAGAAGAACTTCGAGAGTGATTGGAGGTGGCATTAGCGTTCGAGAACGGTGATTCACGTGGGTGGTCGAAATCGAAGACTTGTCCTTTTACAGAACCTGATCTATTACGCGGAGTTGTGGCAAGACCATAGGGGATCTGATCTTCCTCGGGGCTGGGTGTTCTGGTTTTCGGACTTATATCGCTTGAGGAATCGGACGACTGTTTGCGACTGTGACGAGGGAGTGAATCACGTGCCCGTGAGAGGCTTCGAGCAGCATTAGAGCGCCTACGGGACGGAAGGTTAGCTTGGGGGGCAGTCGAGGCGGAACGGGTTCGAACAAGGGACGGAATGGTGGGGGAATCTATGCTGGGATCCAATATGGAAGACGTAGTGCTATATATACTGGATGCCGCAATGCTGTGGATACGAAAGTGGGACGTGAGCTTGCCGAAAGATTGACCGCGTGGGGGAGCGGGCTGACTAGGTGGTGGAAATACTGGGGCCCGTTGTCTGAAGACGATAGAATCTCGGATGACTGGTGATGGTGGATTCCACTGTCTGATATCTTGAGGAAATTGGCTTGGATTGATGTTGGCCATTTGAGGGAGTTCAATTAAGGGTACGGGAGGCTCGCTGCTCGTGCTTTCTTTTTCAAGACGACTGGATGAAGGTTGTTCTGCGCTTGCGGGAAAGATGGGAAGATGTGATTTTCTTGCTGCCCGGGAAGGTATGGGAGGTCGGGAGACTGGCAATGCTGAAGGCTGAATCGGTGAAGCTTTAACCTGCCAAGTTTCTGTTTCAACATCTCTTGGAATCCGAGGAGGAGTAGGGGACTCGATACTGATGACCGAAGCTTGATCGGTCTTTGATTTATTGTCAGAGTCTGTGGCGGGAGCAGGCGGTCCTGGGGTTTCAACTTCCCAGGGGAATTGAAGTTTCGATAAATATGATGTTGGACTGAAGGAAATCGGAGAAACCGGCCTGTCAAACAGGACATCAAGTGGATTAACCCATCCCTCTTTACCATCCGGGAGAAGGGGAACGTCACTTTTCTGGGCGGGAGGTCGTGATGGTGGTAAATAATTTCCACGGAAGCTTCCCTTACCAGACGGACTTCTTTCGAGGTTGGAACGTCCTAGTCGAAGAGGTGACGGCTTGTGGACTGGATTCATGCTCATGGGAAGTGACCTGACACTTTCATTATAGCTGCCACCAAAGTCCAGAACGCTGTTTGAGGCCGACTTGGCGCCGACTTTATCCCAGTCCACCAAGGGTTGACCGTGAATCAACATACGTGAAGAACTTGGAGAGTCTGGCCTTGATGGAGCAGCCCCTCCAAAGAATCCATGCTCTAGGGCTTTCGCTCCAAACACATCTCCTTCTACTTTTTTTGAAGAGAATTTTTCCATATCAGCTTCATTTCGAGATACGTTTTGGTTTGTAATTTCCGTATTTTTCTTAAGCCTAGGTCCTCTCTTAGAGATATTCAATTAGCTAGGAAACTTCTTACCTCCTCTTGTCTATGTACAGCTTTACAAGACCTGCCCCGCATGCTAGCACTATCAGACAGCAGAGAATAATCCTGCGACTATTCAGTAACTAATCCCACAACAAGGCAGCACTTTTCACTTACACAATTTTGCTCACTAGATTCATTGCGGCCATTATGAAATATTATGATAAACGAATAAATCCGAGATGGTCCAGGTCGAGGCTATGATCCGTGATGTCGAACCTGCCGACTTCTCGTTTACGAATATTGTCAAGAAAGTCGCTACGGTGCTGAGCACCATGCGAATTATGATCCTGCCGACCAAATGAGAGTTTAAATTGGTACTGATCCCCTTTTTATCTCGTGAAAATGCGCGGTTAGGGGTCTTTCAATATCGCGAGGACGATTTTTGCAATGAAGGTGTATATGATATGTTTCGAAGTCGGATGGATGAATATAGGTATTTGGTTTGATACTTCGAGAAAGGGAGGTGAGAACAAAATTCTCGTGGAGCGTCGAAGATAATGGGCTGAAAACGTCCCGATAATGATAATGACCACTTCGGCGCAGTAGAAGCTTCCCGTCAGATAATACCACCACACTTGTGATAGAAATGGCAGGCAATTACTCGTGGAGTCGTGGAATTAATGTTAAGGAAAGGACGTATCTCATCAGATACACGATAAGGATGATAGAAGGAAGAGCAATGATTAACGGTGAGGTGGGAGAAGAGTGGAATGTCGATGGTTCTTCATGGGGTTACCAAGCGGTTGGAACGAACCTAACCCACCGGGAACAACGAGAAGGACTGGCGGCGTTGAACAGTAACGTTGGCGCAGCTGACTTACAGTACAAGGTGTATATTGGGAACTAAGGCGTGTTCGCGTTCTTTCTGTCGATTTCACTCCTGGTGTGGCACCCGAGCCATCCCCCCGCCCTGGATTGCGCTACATGAATCTTCCTGGGCTGAAAAGATCGAGAATGGACAGGATGGCGAAACCCGGTCTGGACGGTATGATCCGAGAAGATGTGGAAACGCTAAGGCGGCCAAGAATCAGGGCGCTGCAGCCGCCTCCTGCAGATAACGCCCCTGAGGTGGAGGGCCTGGTCTGATATCATGCCCAAAGTGGAAGAATCCTTTGAGAAACTTTGGGCGCCTTTGGGCAGAGGAGGGGGTCGTTCTTGAACCCGCGCTCGGATAGTTCTGTAGTCTGTACACCGTCGATCAATCAGATCAGATCAGATCGGATTACGTGCTGCCTGAGCCGCGGATATCATGAATCCAGGCGAGCGAAAGGAGAAGAGGGCTGAATATGCGGACAATCGTTTTCCCGTGCAGTGCAGTGCGGTGCGGTCCAAACCCTGTACCGTACTCTATAGTCTCTTCAATATCTTCGAGGAGACCGAGACCGAGACCAAGACCGAGCCTGTTTGTGATTCTGCGGTATGAATTTGCGGTCGACAAATCCGAGGGATTTTCAGGAGACTCTGAGAGAGAGAGAAATAGAACGTGAACTTCTACTTTCAATGCAAAAGCTCAATCGAGACCCAGAAGCGAGGCGGCCAGGGGCTAGAATAGGAACAGGCTTAGCGCCTCGACGGTCTCTTCTCTTCTCTGCCTCCTCTTCTTCTCCTCTTTTCCAACAGTACAGCCCGCTATTATTTCAATACTTTGCATACAGGCTTTGGCTGATCACAATACAGTAATTCAATTTTACACTGCAGTACTGTACATCCCTATAACCCGCCCGCCAACTACAGAAGCTAGTTTCACACGTGCCAAGGATCCGCTGCGAGTTGTCCCGCATCAATTTACACCAATATTTCAAATCTCCGAGGGGGGGAAGGCTTCTGCTTTCCGCGGTTTGTGCGGATGCGTGTAAGGTTACGACGAGTATTATTGTGTACAAGTACCGTACAGTACCCACGGTACTACTGCTAAAGTAGTGGGCTCGTACTAACGGGTTAACTAAAAAAAACGCGTCGCATCGCGAGACACTGGTTCTCAGATTGCCCGACCGGCTTCCCAATCCTCAACCCGACTTCGGCTCTGCTACTGTATATAAAATGTCACCCCGCCCATGACTCTCAAATCAATTAAACTGCTACCATACCGTATGGCCTCATCAAAGAAAAAGAAACTACCTGCAAAAGCAGGAGGGTATGCCAGCCAAGCAACTAAACCCTATCTGAGATTTGTGGTGATCCCGAGATAAATACTATAAAAAAAGCAAATATAGGATTCGTCAAAGCCTCGTAAAATAAACACGCCCCCCGATATAGTGCATAACACCCTCAGCCCTTCCCAGGAATGAAGAGGAGCAAAGGTCAGCACCCGCGTGCCCAGGAACATTCAATAATTCCCAATTGGTTCCGACATGGCTTACAGTGGCTTGCTTCTTGAATGTTGAATATCCCTGCATCTGCACCTTTCAATGTTCAATTTCGTTATCCTCTCCTGCTCACCGAACCCTGGAAATAGTAACAGATAGCTTTGCTCCGAGAACCTAATGCGTTCTTTGTATTGGAGAGTCGCAGAAGTTCGGAAGGGAAACGTCGCAAAGCTTAAAAGCAGAATTTTCCTTTCCAAAGGTTCACGGTCACAAGACAACGGTTATATGGTTCTAGAGAAATCAACAACATAATCAGGCCATGAAAGCAATTAACTGTCAACTTCAGCATCGAGGTTTTATTTATGTGAGAAAATGTGATAAATAGATGTAAGAGATAACTCAAATGTAAACCTAAATGATGGCGAGATATGTACTGACTAACCCCTGTCTGAAGGTGGGCTGAAGAAAACTCATGTAACATCAAGATTATTATAAGACCTTGAAACCCCTCCACAGCTCTCCGATTGCAAATAGCTCGGCGACCCCTCGCTAGGCACAACCCCGCTACACGCCCTAATAACCACTTCATGCTTTCAAGCCAATTGATCGCCAGGTATCAATCCCTCCCTTCTAGCCTCATTCAGGGCCTTCAACTTTGCCGTTCCCACACCAGCAAAGCCCTTCTCTTGATTTTTTCCTAGCCAGGGCTTCCTACTATCACCCAACATACTACCCGCAAGGAAATATGTGATAAGCCCCAAGATGATAAGCACAAATGCGATGGGGTACAGATAGTAAATGGTAAGCCCAAAGACTTTGATACCGATAATCACACCCCAGAAATTACCAGTGAGGAGAGAGATATCGAAGAATGCCGCGGATGCCATACGAAGGATGATAGGAGCGAGCGTATAGAAGAGAACCAATGCAAGAGTGTAGCCTACGATGTAACCGCCAACCTGACCATCCCAAGTGGCAGATTGGAAGGAATCGCGATCGAAAATACTGGCAGTAATACCGTTGATGATAATCCCGAAGAGGCCTAGCATTCCTAGGACTTCATACATGGGCCTCTTGCTCACGAACCATTCTTCAAAGACATTGGAGAGGCCATAGAATGTTGCGCCAACAAGACCAAGGAGATCACCTTTAAGTTGGGTGGGTGGGTCACCGCCATTGGAGCCAGTAATATGGTCTGATGCGAGGAGAATACCCATACCTCCACAGCAGATCAGAATACCTAGGATTTGGGCCCATTTGTATCTGACGCGGAGAAGAGTGAATGAGACGATCACGACACAAATGATTGACCAAAAGTTGAGCAGTTGAGCAGAGAGAATGTTCTGATATTGTTAGCAAGTAGGGGGTGATTAATGTACTGGAGAGAACGTACGGTATAGCGGTAGGCAAGCACAGTAAAGTAGTTGCCTTCGACATCCATGAAACTGAGGAGAACATATTTCCATCCATCAACTAAAAGAAGTTTGAAGTACTTCTTGAACCCATAGCGATAGATTGTGTAGCTAGTATACATCAGACAGAGAACCACGTAGTTGAAAAGTGTCTGGAAAGCGGGAATGGAGGTCCCCTTGTTGACAAGAAGGGTGGAGAAGGTATTGGTAGCTGTGATGCAAAGTGCAAGAACTTGTCTATTATCGAAAATAAGTACTTCTTATGCCTCCAACCCAGTACAGAGAGAACATACCCAATAAGCAAGACCAACCAGAAATCCTTGGTAGCCAAGTAGGCATACCAAGCGGTTTTCTTGCTCTCTAGTACTTCAATCGCATGCTCCAAAACTTCTGTATCAACCGAGTCGCTAGGTCCTGCTCCGCTTGGGGCAATTTCATTGCTCCCACTATTCACTTCAACTCCTTCGGTGTGCTTGCCATAACTTTCATGCGCCTCAACAGCGGTAGTCGTGCCTCCGTACTTGCTCGCCATTATGCCTTGATTCCCTTCAAAACTAGAACGGGAGGTTGAATCTTCGCTCTCAGACTCCGAACTATATACAAGAAGTGGTTGATGCGACTGGGAATCCGTAATGAACTGAAAATGTAAATAAATAGGGATATTTTATCGTAGCTCGTGAAAATAGAAGTTGATATAAAACACCGTGAAGTCTTTCTTCGTCCCCAAAGACAGTAAGCGCAAAGACTTCAAGTCGCTCACTGGAAAGTTTATAATTCTCTGCTGAACATTGACTAGGAGTCAATGCTATGCGACAGGAAACTGGTGAAGAGGAAAAAAGGTGGGAGTGCGAAAGATAGCTCTTTTCTACCCAGACCTAGGCGCGAGGCGCGGGGCAGGGAAAAAAAGTAAGGTTTATTCTGCAAATCCAGCATGGGAAGAAGCGAGTGGCGTGAAGGAAAAGAGGGGCCGTGATAGGCTAACTATCATGTTAGGCTCGGGAAGAGACAGCTCTGGCATATCAGTGGACCGAAGGCTAGCACGGGAGGCCCGAAGAAGCAAATTTTGTCAACGTGATGGACCCGGTGGCGCTGAGAGCGATGCAGTGAATGGACAGATTAACGGCATGACAGGACGATTATCGAAGAGTGGGGATGATTCTGAGATTCACCAGTACTGTCGCCATTTCAGACGGTCATTTTTATGTGTTGTCCTTTCTATAGTGCGCCGGTGGATAGAAGAGGGTGTGGTGTGTAGATAAAAATCTATTTATTATTCAAAACTTATCTTTTCGAAGATGGCCATCCCATGCGTGTCAAAAGTGTATCGTGTAACGCCGACAATGCTTATTCCCCATTTGTACACTTAGTGCCTCCATACTCCCTCCAAATTCATGAAATATGGGTATATCCACATCTAACTCATCCTAAGAACTGCTTCAAGTTCCCGCCAATGTGTTCTAAGTCTAGTAAGAAGCTGTCATGGCCGAAAAGACTTAAATCTTCTCCAAGTTCGATATGAGTAACGCTCTTGTTCCCCGCTCTCCTCAAAGTCTCTGCGATCTCTCTCTGTTGCCATGCTGGAAATAAAATGTCACTCACTACACCCATGACTAATGTAGGATGGTCACTTAAAGACTTAAGGCCCAATACCAGGTCCTGTGGAGGCCCAGATGATGATGTGACGGGCGAACTAAGGTCCGTTGGAGCACCGGCCTCGGGCTGCTCCTCGTAAGGGGTTTCGGGGAGTGTAAGACTGCACAGAGCCGCTTCTTTATCTCCAGAATTTCTATCCACGGTTCGCTGGGAATATGAAGCTCTGCGTACAGCAGCTGCAGATTGATTTGCAGCACCAAGATCAAACAGGTCCATTGCCTTGCTCACATATAGAAGACTGTTTGCATCATATTCCAAGCAAAACTTTTCTCCTGCATGGTCTAAATATGTTTCGATAAGGAAGTCGGGGCATAAAGCAGGTTTTTTACTTGGATCCGCCCTCCGCCGGCCAAAGCGTTGTTCCCATTCTGGACCTGAGCGATATGTGACTGTTGCTATTTCTCGGGCAAGTTTCATTCCAGCATGCGGAGGCACACTGTCATAGTAGAAGCCTCGGTTCCATTTTGGATCCATCATGAGGACTTGTCTTTGGGTATGCCGCATTGCAATACTATAAGGATGACTTCTTGCACAACCTGAAATACTGGCAATTCGGCCAACTCGTCCAGGGAACAGAACGCCTGCTGCAAGAGATTGCATCCCTCCCATACTTGCTCCGACGCTTGCGTATAATTTCTTGATACCTAAACCATCTAGAAGTCGAAACTGTGCTCGTACCATATCCTCCATGGTAAGAATCGGAAATTTCGTCGCATATCTTTGGCTATCAGCTGGGTCGATACTGCTTGGACCTGTCGAACCATAACAACCTCCAATTACATTTGTGCATATAATATGATATTTGTTGGTGTCAAGACATCCTCCTGGTCCAATAAACTTCTCCCACCAGCCTGGCTTTGGGTTGCTTTCGGTGGAATGCGCATGTGACGAGGCCGAGAGGCCAGTATGAAGGAGGATAACGTTTGACTTGTCTGCATTGATTTCACCCCAAGTCTCATATGCTATATCAAATTCTGGCAATATTCCACCCCAATCGAGTAATAAAGGATCGTCGCAGTGGTACTTAAGAGTTACCCCACTCGTATATGAGGGCTCTGGCCCGCTGGATAGGGATCGAGCTTCGAGAGTCGCAGATTTGGATTCTAGTGCATCGAGGCATGGAAATGCCATTGGCGGGTTAGAGGCTTCTGCAAGCCCAGTAGATGAATTTTTTGAGGGCCATTGAGCATGAAAGGATCGCACTGCATTTTGCGATGCGATGGTTTGAGGTGTTCGAGGAACGGCGAGTTTCTGAGATGTCCAGGACTTCGATAAAATCTTCGGATGCTTCGAAACAGAACGCGCGACCGCAACAAGAGCTCTTGTAGAACTCATGGTAGCCGGTGTATATTGAAAAGAAAAAATAAAAGAAACACGATCAAGGGACTAAAAGATCCCGCTCATTCAATATGAGAATTACCCACCGAGCGTCTTACATCTTTCGCCTTTTGTCATCAACTGTGGGGTGCATTGTTGCGTGCTGAAGCGTGACTCTAGGGCGCTTGATACCATCTCACGTGATTATTATCACGTGAGCGATACAAGCGAGACTACCGTAGTGGCGATTACGTCACATCGTCTCTACAAGGGCGAGTCTTACATCAGGCACCGCCACGGCCTGCAGTATTAACAGGTATGAAAGTCCTACAAAATGTCAGGCTGGTTTTTCTTCAACAATATTCTCAGTCCATTGCTCAACAATATGTCAATAAACTCGTCAAATGGGCTGCAAACCCAGGATTTGAAAATGGCCTACTTCGACTCTGACCGTTACAAACCCTCTGTCGGCGATGTCTTTGTTGCCAAGCAAGACCTGCTTAAAATAACCGCATTCCCGGTGGAACTGATCGATACTATAATTGACTTTGCTGAATATTGGCCTCATACTACAACCATTAGATCGGGAGGTGAGTTAGTTCTTCGTGCTAACACTCCCCGCGAAAATCATTTCCTCGTAAGTACAGTTTCTCCTTTGCCTAGATAGTGGTGGATTTTAGACTTACGAATTAATAGCTGAGATCATATCCTCTGGGTTATATTCCTGGAGAAGATGACCTCACAGTCTGTCAGATGAACTTTGAGGGCCAATACACTACAATTGTACCCAAATTATGGACCCAAATTGTTAAATCTGATGAAAACGCAACCCAAGAGATCCTTGATCACTGGGCCAGGAATTCATTCATGCGAGGGGAGTTTCCTTGTAGGAAGATTGTCTTCACCATTAGAAGTCACGATCAAGGATGGGGTGGGAACCCACGGCACCGAAACTCTTTTAAGGGATCTTACACCTGGTTTGAAGTCGGCCGAGACAAATTCTGTACAATTCCACTCGACCAAGTACCTGCAAAACCATCGCCTAACGTATCTGCCAATTCTAATCTCGGGGAAGATTTAGCTGGAGCTCCAAGACCTCCAGAGGCTTTTCTGTTTCCTGAAATTGATGTCTCTCTTGGCTCCCAAGAGTCGTCAATTTCACCAGAATCCACAGTCCGTCCTCAAATTACTGGCTCTGTCAAGACTACTGCCCCACCTCGAAGGTCTAGGCAGACGCCTGGAGATGATCCTCATGTGGAAGCAGAATTCCTCCAACCACTGATTCCAAGCAGCACATATCTTCAAGCAAATCGCATTGCTAAGAAAGAGACACAAGAGCACAAAATAACGTGGTCAGCAACGGACTACGTTGTTCCTGATTCCTTGGAAGCTAAACAACTGGTCGATTCTGGCCGGGGTAAGGACAGCGGGAATGGAGAGTTTGTCCGGAATACGAAAATTGGTGATGTGGTAACGGTCTGGGGTATGGCGAGGTTTCCGGGCTGGGCTAATTTTATCGAGCATGTTCAGATTGACGTTTACTGGGCGGTCTGAGAACTAAAGGGTTCTTGGTGTGCCAAGCTTAGTTGTGTTACTAGTACCCTTCAATAAATTTCCATTCGTGAATCTGGTGACACCAGTAAGTGAATGTGTACTGATTTCCGTTTCAATTGAAAAGGGGAAAACCAACTCCCCAGACCAAGCCAATATAGCAATCGTCGGACGCACTAACTAGAAAAGTTACGTTCACGATGAGTGGCAGTGAGAAGCATCCACTTATGATAAAAAGTTGCAATTATTTTTGGGACAATAGTATCAGTCTCACGTTTCAAGTTATGGAAGCAATTATTGAGGCAAAATCAAATTTTATTGGCTCATGTTACATTTGGTGTACAAGGTCAACAATGATCATCTCTAAAATCAGTTCAAGAATGATCATGCTCAAACGCCGTACGCCAACCCTCCAAGGACTTTTGAATTTGACCTGGTCTCTTTGCCCCATGCGGTACAAAAGAAAGGTCTCTCACTTCTCCCCTTATTTCTCTAATATTGAACAGTTCATCCAGCTCCATGCAAGTCTGTCTGACCTCCGCAGCTGCGTCCAGCTTTGGTGCCACTTGCGCTCGCTCTTTTTCGATTACAGTGATCGCCCAAAGTAACGTCATGAGTGTTTCTACACTCGGTGAGTTCTCTCTACCTTGACGATTCGCATCTGCGTTGGAAAGACAGTCATGGAGCTGCTGTTCAGACGCTGACCGCATTGCCACCATCGTCGCATCCAAAAGAGGACGCGCCAAATTGGGGCTGCAGGCTAGCAGTCGTCTCAGCAAGCGAATCCGTAGACTGAATCTCGGACGCAGGCTGGTCGTCATGGTGGAGGTAGTCGTCGAGGTTGAAGTCGTCAACGACGCCGTCGTTGTAGCTATCCATATGATCGAAGTTAAGATCGAACTGGTCGGCGATAGGGAGGATCCCGTTCTCAAGGATGTAAGTATCTGAGTCAGTGGGCTCAGGATGGTCGAGATAGCCTCCGAAGTCATGTTGATGAAGAACATTGTTGCTAATATTTTGGAGATGGTCAAAGTTGCCATTGAATCCATCCAGGGCCGTTGTTCTTCCGACTGACACTGCAGGTCGGGGTAGCACAACATCGCGGCAGGATGTTGTGTCATATCGGAAGAACTGGCGTTGGAAGTGTAATCGGCGACAGGTCGCATCTCGGGGGAGAGGGAAGCGGGGTTCACAGTTTGCACTGATGGCTCAGGCTTGATGGAAGTTGGGAGGCTGACTGGTGTGTCTTGAGCATCTCGTGAACTGAAGAGCTCTTGTGAAAATGTAACTGGTTTGGGTGCGGAGCGGAGTTGTTCTGGTTGAGGTGAGGTCGCTACTGAGGAAGACCGAAAGACAGTCATGCCACCAGTAAACTGCTCTAGCTCGCGCATAAGAATTGCGTTCTTGGCTTGCATATCCGCCAAGCGCATCTCGAGGTCTTGATTTCTTCGCTCGATAGCGCGCTTCTCAGCCTCGAGGGCCTCGACTTCTTGTCGCTTACGCTCTCTTGAAGATTGAGCTGCACGACGATTGCGGAGGACCCGTTCCACCCGTCGCTGCTCCTTCTCATCTTCTGTCTTTGCGCGTTTTCTAGGAAAGATATTAGTTGATTGGTTGGTTATAATTAATGCTGCGGCCGAAGCGTACCTGGGTGGCAAGTTCGTCTTGGGTTCAGGCAATTGCTGCCCCCAAGACTTGCGCTTCTTGACTGGCTTCTTCTCAGGTGCTGGCGTACCAGCAATGCTGTTGTCGCCGTTCATAGAACCTCCGAACATGCTATCGTCGTCATATGACTGTGGGGACATAGCCTCGGTGGGATTCATGGTGTCGTTGAAAAGGGGTGGGTACATGGTGCCTGGGGTCGAGACAAAGCTGTCGGCCAGGCTGTCTGTCGGTGAATGCTCGAACTTGATATGTGGTGTCGTCGACATGTTGACGGAGTTGACTGATAATCTCAGAGAGGTGGTGGTGGTGACCAGAGATTCGCCGTCTGTCCTCAGTAGATGTAGAGTGACGATACACCCATGATGGAGGACACGGTGGCCCTTAGGAAAGCAGGTGAGTCAGGGTCGAGGAAGGCAGCAGTCATGTGCTGTCGACCCAATCACCGCCTGTGTTTGTTCGATCTGGGCTGCCTGGGTTGAGGTGCTGGTCGCTGTGGTGAGAAGAAGAGGATATCGATGTGGGAGCAGCATACCGGCTTTATGAGAAGAGGACACCTGTTGCAACTTTAGCGAGGAGGTCGTCAGCCCGAGAGCGCTAGGCCAGATAGGGATGGTGGATAGCCGTGGCTGGACGGTATTATTAGCCTGCACGGCGCCGCAACCCCCTGAAATATTGCATCGAGTTCACTCACTCTCTTGCACTGGACGGTGCTGTAACTTTCGTCCCTCTCCATCCACTACTGCATGCACCACTTTTCTCCACCGCATACGAGCATGCGGCATTGGCCCTTTCGGCGCATGGCTTGGAAACCCGTCGAAAAAGTACAGTGGGAGGGCCATCGTGTTTCATCGGCCCTGATCCCACAGTCGTGCTGCCTGTTGGCCCCTCCGATTTGTTACAGCCGGTCGAACATCACAGCACAATAGGGGCCTCCTGACGATCAAGCTCAATATCTACAGGACAAGACACTGTCCGAAGTACAGTACCGCCTGCCTCCTGTATTGCGCGGAGTCGCCATGCCCGTGGGCCCAGGCCAGGAGTACTGTATCTATCTGTTCCCACCTCGTACTCCGCGCCGATGCTACTGTATCACAGAGAGCGCCAGGTAAGAGGGACAATCTGTATACTCAGTACAACTTCATCAACATGAAAACACCACTGTGTGATTCAATTCCGTGCTTCGTACGGGTCGCATCCAAGCCTCACCCCACCAAAGCAGCGTCCGACGTCTCCTAAAAAAGATGGTGAGCCATGCTTTTTGGGGGATAGTCCTGACTCAGCCCAGCTCAGCGCCGCCGCAGCACGGCCAGTGTGCATCGCCGCATTGCCCCCTTTGCCAATAGTTAGCTGCAAATAAAAATACTTTTTGGTACTTGCTATGTGTTGTGCACTTCCTCACATAAGATTAGAAACACCGAATCAATCAAATCGCCTCCTGCTATTTGCTTATCAACGTATTGCATTGTACTACCCGCAAACCCTATTCTTCCTTCAAACTGTGCCTGTGTCGCCCCATTGTCAGCTGCGCACGAAAAGCTCTTGGTGTGAAGGCTTTCCGGCACCAAATAAAGTAAAACATCACACTTAGAAAATCCAAATCCATTGAATTGACCATGGCATCCCATGTCTTTTCAATCACCCGGCATCACGTTACAAAATGAAAACTTGAATGATCTTGATTATTCCCCACATTTGCTTCTTCATGATAAAAATTCTCTGAGAACCTTAATCGTCCTTTCGCATCTCGGATGAAGGGGGAATATATTGCAATCTGCGGCACAGCGTCTCCCATATTAACAGCCAACGGAGGCTCTGAAAGTAGAAGCCGGAGCAGAAACTTCTATTTCGATGCATTGCAGCTTTGTAAATTACATTTAGGGTTTCGTGAAGGGGGGTAAATGCCGGAGGCCCTGATCTGATGGTATGGGCCGAGAATCATTCATTTGTGTAACAAAGTTCACCGGCTCATGGGATAAAGCTCTACATAGTTTTTATTCACAATTCAAAATGCAAAATTCAATAATGCCTCTGCTTTTCTGGATAGCTTGTGATAGTTGTTGCCATCGTCGAGAGCAAAAAAGGAAAGTAACGTGGAACCGCGCCTTATCATAGCTTTCCTGTACCGTCGATCCAAAAATCCTGCGGTAGCTTCCCTATCCGCGGGGCACTGGCCGTCGATCTCTCCTTGTCGTGAGGATTGGGATATTCACAGTGGAGAGTACAGCACAGTAAGAAGATCACTGCCATCTCCGCACAAGATTACAGTATCGTCCGACTGCGGGTGTGGTTTGTGGCTACTCCCGCCGTTCCGAGCTGGTATCTCAAAAAAGGGTAGGCTGGCTCGCCCCTGTAATACTTTACTGTATTGTGCTCACTCGAAATGGGTCCCTTGGCCACCGCATCTGAGCGGCGGAAGATTGCGACTTTTTCCAAGGGTTCACGGATAATTGTGCCTTATGCCCCCGGTGAACCATGTTTCGGAACCCGAAGCTGGAGTTCTGTGCCTTCTGGAAGATCTGCGTGCGGTGCCGAGATGGTGGCGTTAGAAAATCAGGCCAGGGGAAGGGGTAAAATCAAAGGGGGAGGAAATAGTATTTTTATTGAGGGGAGAAATAGATGAAAAGGGGTCAGATGAGGATTTAGTTTTCATAGAATGAAGCAAATATGAATGAGAATTAGCAAGGGACAGAAATTTCTTTGATCTTCCATTATGTTACCGTTCATGATTGTCCAGTTCAAGGGTTAGTCACGTGTTAAGCATCTTGAAACTCCAAGAGTCGAGTGGTCAGACTTTGTCGAGATGCATGTCTCCATACTCTCGTGTTCGCACTGACTGTATGGTACATTTTGCACTACCTCCTACCTCCTATCTCCTACGAGAGAGGGCTTGGAAGGATTCAGTCCCGAGGCTTGACTTGGACTTTTATCATCGTAGTCCTTGAAACTCTTGGTAAACGGTACATTGCCAAGAAAATAGTGGAAAATCTAGTAGTTTCCTCAAAATAAGTGATTTTGTTGCATATCGCAACGGGGAGGGGAAGTTTGCTTCGGTAAGAAAGGTATGTCCTCCCCGAATCGAGAATTCGAGGTCTTACGTTACGGAATGTAAATACGAGGCGTATTCGGTGAAAAAGGATGACTTCGTGCCGAATCGAGACGGTTTGGCCAAAATCCAGCCGTAACCATCGGGTAAGCGAAAGACGAGCCCATAATGTCTGTTAAATATCCAGGTAAGTATACTCTGAAAAGCTTCTCGGTAAACTGGTCACGTGACCTTCCTTCAGAGTCATCAATGATAGAGCCTCACTGAAATTCTCAATGTTCATACCTTTTTTAAACCTCAATCAGTATTCTTGAGCAAATCAACTTGAAGATGAAATCAGATACAGGCCCAAGGTGATCTGCTCTGTACAAATTAGAGGCATAAAAATTTTCGCTCCCGATGTAGAATTCTGATAAAATTCAGGTATTTCGCAGTAAAGTTGCTACGGATACCACCTGTACGCAGTTTCATTTCATCTCAACATCTATCGCCGCAAATATGACAGATAAAGAAAGGCAAATTCACTTAAGCTTTATGCGAGAGGCCTTAGCAATGGTACACCTTCAGCTTAGTCTTCATATTCCATTAAAATAACGCCTCTGTAGGCCGAACTTGCTCTTAAAACCGACGAAACGCCAGTCGGCTGCGTCTTTGTGTATCAAGGCTCTATCATTGGGCGTGGAATGAATGCTACAAACAGGACATACAACGGCACACGCCACGCGGAATTCCTCGCCATCAACGATATTCTATCCCCGAGGGCTGGAGTTCCCAATTTCGGCCCCGAAGTATTGAAGGAGTGTGATTTGTACGTGACGGTTGAGCCATGTATTATGTGTGCAAGTCTTTTGAGGCAGTTCGGGGTCAAGAGGGTTTTCTTTGGAGCGAGTAATGAGAAGTTTGGGGGGACTGGAGGAGTATTGAATATTCATAGCAGAAATGGAGGATTGGAAGCAGTTGGCGAGGGTCAAGAGGAGGATGAGGAGGAGAAGATATGGATGAAGGAAGGAGATTATGAGGTTAGTGGGGGTTGGTTGAGGGAGGAAGCCATCGTGTTGCTGAGGAGATTTTATGTCCAGGAGAATGGCAGGGCCCCCGAACCGAGGAATAAAAAGGAGAGAGTTCTGAAGTTGGAAGTTGAACCAATTGTTCCAGACAAGAAGACACGAGATGGATAAGGACTCCGTCATCAAGACAGCAGAAGAATACATCTGAATATTCCTAAAACGATTCAAAGTTCCCATTCTAATATGTACAAACACTAGATTGTTTCTCTTCACTTCTAAGAACTAGCCTTCCCTGCACCTTCAGCCTCCAACTCCCTTTCTGCTTGCCGATAATATTTTGCTGTATCTATACCATGCTGGTTATGGTTTACAAAGTTGAACCAAGGCATTACATGAATGAACAGTCCTGAATATCTCGAGTTTCTGCTCGCCATTCCTTGAATATATGGTGTCGTAGTGCTAACCCCGTACAGAGGCTCTCCCTTTTTGACCTTGTCCACCATTTCTCTCATATCCATATCAACTTCGCGCTGGTTTTCTGTCCAGCCATAAAAGCGTACTATTCCATAATACCATATTAGCGAAGTGTTTGAAGGGCAAATCTAGTGAGGGCACCAATTCAACATACATATTGACCGTTGGTACACCGCGAAGAAGCCCGCAGTCAGGCCAATCGCGCCTGTAAGTCGCATAATTGGTGGAAACCCTCCTTTCCCAACATGTGAAGGTGCGAGTTTTTCCCATAGCAGCATCAGACCTGGTCCTGCCGCCGCAGCCGCAGCTCCGACGACATAGTCGGAGGTACGGGCGTATCCAACAACTCTTTTGAAATGACTGCCTATTGTTAGTTCCTTCATGCACACCATCCAAACTTCCGGAAACTGGGTATGGTAGCTTACGGGTCACTGTCGATGAGCTAGATGAGGGGATTGTTAGCTGGACTCTCGTTCTCAATGAAGAGAAAATACTGACGGGATAATCTGTTGGGATGGTCTTTGCTGGCACATAGGGCCGCTGCTCAACGTTCGACATTTTGAGATTCCAATTGCCGTCCCAATTGCATACAGGTTCTCTCAAGCTTCAACTTCTTGAATGTCGTTGCGGACGATCTTGGGAGCCGAGCCGCGCTAGTACAATTTGATAATTACGGTGGCCTTTATTCTTACCAAAAGCGCACATCACGTCGCGTCCATCCAAACGAGAGGATATGAATTTCGCGTACAGTGTAGAGAGTGGCATATCAACCAACAAACTTGAAGAAGCTCTTCCTCCAAAACTTTACTTTTCCAAGTAAGAATTGGTTTTCTGTTGATTCTTCGAATTTGTGCCAACATGTCTTTACCCAAATCAAAGCCCCTTCCAACGGACGGACCTACCGCTGGAGGTGATGAATTTGATGACCTTTTTGACTACGATCCCAACGATCCGAATGATCCTTTTAGTGAGAACTACGTAGCTCCTGGTTCCAAAGAGAAAGCGAACGATACAGCAGATAAATCGAAAAGCGGTTCGCGTTTGGGAATTGACAAGGATTTGGAAATCGCAAAAAAACCAAGAGCCCCGCGAGTCAAACTTGACGAGGACAGGTACGGGCCTCATAAGACTGTTTTCTATTAATGCTAACTCTTTCTGAGGCTCCTTTCAAGAAATGGCATTCCAAAATTGCGGAATAAGGCAAAACACCATCTCAAGTTTAAGGGCAAAGGGCACGAGGTAATTTCTCCAAAGTTTCTTTATTTAAATTATGGCTAACTTTATTGGGCATTTAGTATTCTGATACTGCCAATCTCCTTTCGTTTTATCAGCTCTGGCTCGATGACCTTTTCCCCAAAGCCAGATTCCTGGATGCCATTGAAATGGTCGAGAAGATGGGTCACAAAAGGCGAATGCAAATGATGAGAATGGAATGGATTGATGAAGATAAACCAAAACCTTATATGGATGAAGATACGATAGCAGAAGAGTCTACTCTCCCTCCGAGAGAGAATGGGGAGCGAGAAAAGACAGCCCCGAGAGTTGCGCCTATTTTCGAGCCTAGAGCGAGCGAGAGACCGAAAACCCCGGTGCTGGACGCTGGTGCGGATGCAGAAATGGAGGACTTGTATGATGCCACACCTAGACCGACAAAACCGACGACAGTGGGAGAACCTGTTTCTCAAACAGATTCGTTATTTGGCGGTGGTGGCACAAGCATTTTTGGACCAGGCAAAACCATTGCTGAAGATGCGCCACCAGAGGATGAACTTGATGCTTTGTTAGCAGAGGAAGAAGAGATGCTTCGAGGCGCATCTGGAAATGCTCAATATCCACCGGCTGCGAGTAAAATATCAGTTCCGCGAGATGAATTTGAGGACGAGCTTGAGGCTATGGCTGAAATGGGAGACATGTGGTGAGAGTCTCGCGAGGCGTTTCAACTATGATCCTGTTGAATGTCTCCAAGGCCGGATATCTAATGTAAAAGACATTTTGTGGGTGAAATATAGGTCTCTAAATACTCATAAACCAAAGTTTAGCAAGATAATAGGTCTTCTAGCTAACTTGTGAGTTACTCCTTCGAGTCAGCGGTTAATTGCAAAATAGTGCATGGCCTAGTAGCCTTAGACGTGAACTCTGGGGACTTGCAGGGATTGCCGAGATAATCAGGATATCAAAGATTCTTTCGGTCCGCCTGGAAATGTAGATGTGTAAAATCCATCGCTAAGTCGGATATGGAAAATATTAACAGTTTTGAAAATAGTCCTTTGTGTGTAGGAAGGATTATTATAATATTGCCTATAATGAAGTGTCGTATTATCTACAGCCCCTCCACTGGTAGGGTGTAGCGTCAGTCCCGCGAAGCAGTGTGGTGGGGTAACCTTAAGGTCAACCTTAATTGTCAGCCTCGCCTCGCGTACACATTTTCATCACCGCCAAGCATCCACATCCTCAGTCACTAGGTGTATTCCGCTCTCTCAACATTTATGGCCATGGCGGACAGTCTGATAAATACCCTGGAGAGAATCCATCTCTCGGCCAGTGAGGCTGATAGCACCGGCGATGATTGGATTGACCAAATCCTAGAGGAACATAGACCTCGAAAACGAATTAAGCAGGACCAAGAATCCCTCAAAAGCTCTCTTGAGAAAAAATATTTGACACCTTCAACATCATTTTCAGATGAATGGCTCAGTGAGCTGCAACAGTAAGCTACGTTCCTTCTATTAAGCTGGAACACGCTGACAAGATGGTATCAGGAGATGGGATACCCCAACCGATACCACCTCTCTGTTCAAAATTGCACCAACCCAAACCCGCACAATCACACGATTCATACGTGAAGGCCTTGAAGGACGAGTTACGGGTTATAAAGAAGTCACCGTGCCAGCTAATAGCGCAACTGCGAAGAATAGCACCTCGTTCCTACGGAAGCCGGCGAATAGAGCCGATTTTGTCCGCGGTGCTGCAGGCTTCTTTCCTTTTGCACCGGGTGGACTAGAGGGTGTGGAAGCTGCGGCAGCTCTGGAAGATCAGGTAATGAAGAGCGAGGATGTCGTGGGTGGGACCAAGAGCAAGCTGGAAAGAGTAATCAATTTTAGTGGTGAAGGGGGGTTGCTGGAAGTTGCGCCTGGGTTCGACAGAGGGTTGGATTTTGCAAAGAAAAAGAAAGATGAGTCGGAAGTACGGCAGGCTGAAGAGGTTGAAAATATGTTGGAGGAAGAGCCTGAGGATGAATTAGCGCAAGATGATAAAGGAGATGGTGTTAATGGCACTGCTGATTCAGGTGAGGTTGAGGAGGACGAAGAAGACGATATTGACTCGTTACTCCCTGTTGAATTTCCTGCTCTAGAACCCCATGGGACTTTAGCTGCGTCAAGTGCGAAGAGGGGAGGCAAGGAGTGGGCACACATGGTGGATGTCAAAAGGGAAATCACAAATTTCAGAGAGTTGGTTCCCGACATGGCGAGAGAATGGCCGTTTGAGTTGGATACATTCCAAAAAGAAGCGGTCTACCATCTTGAGAATGGCGATTCCGTCTTCGTTGCTGCACATACATCTGCTGGCAAGACCGTTGTTGCAGAGTATGCTATTGCTCTGGCAGCAAAGCATATGACGAAAGCAATCTACACATCACCAATCAAAGCCTTAAGTAATCAAAAATTTCGAGATTTCAGGCAGATATTTGATGAAGTGGGAATTCTTACTGGAGATGTGCAGATTTCTCCTGAAGCAAGTTGTCTGATTATGACCACAGAGATTCTACGAAGCATGCTCTACAGAGGTGCGGATCTTATTCGGGATGTGGAATTTGTTATATTTGACGAAGTACATTATGTCAATGATTTAGAACGAGGTGTAGTATGGGAAGAGGTTATTATCATGCTGCCAGAGCATGTTACATTAATTCTCTTATCTGCTACCGTGCCTAATACGTACGAGTTTGCTTCTTGGGTGGGGCGGACGAAGAGGAAGGACATCTATGTTATTTCAACACCAAAGCGCCCAGTACCATTGGAGCACTACTTATGGGCCGATAAAGGCATTCATAAAATTGTCGATTCGGAAAAGAAATTCATCGAGAAAGGTTGGAAAGACGCAAATGATATTTTGTCTGGCAGAGATAAAGCAAAGGCGCTGCCAGTAGCGGAAACGAGTGGTCGTGGGGGTGGTAATACCAGAGGAAGGGCAGGGCAGAATCAACGGGGCGGGAATCAGAGAGGCGGTAGCCAGCAACGTGGAGGTAATCAGCAACGAGGCCGTGGCGGACCTCCTCGGGCTAGTCATACTGCGGGCCACATGGGAAGAGGAGGCAAACCAGGTGGCCGAACGTCAGCTGCTCAAGACAAGACGCTCTGGGTTCATCTTGTCCAATATCTCAAAAAGGAAACCTTACTTCCGGCTTGTATCTTCGTCTTCTCCAAGAAACGGTGTGAGGAGAATGCCGATGCGCTGAGCAACCAAGACTTTTGCACAGCTACCGAAAAGAGCGCCATCCATATGATTATCGAGAAGTCAATTGCCAGACTTAAGCCTGAGGACCGAGTACTTCCACAAATTGTGAGGTTAAGAGACCTGCTTGGACGCGGCATTGCAGTTCACCATGGTGGCTTGCTACCTATCGTAAAAGAAGTTGTGGAGATGCTGTTTGCGCAAACCTTGGTGAAGGTCCTTTTCGCTACAGAGACCTTTGCCATGGGATTGAACTTGCCGACAAGAACAGTAGTCTTCTCTGGGTATCGAAAGCACGACGGACATGCTTTCCGTAATCTTCTTCCGGGTGAATATACTCAGATGGCTGGTAGAGCTGGCCGTAGAGGTCTGGATACTGTCGGGTCAGTTATCATCGTTGCTCCAGGTGGAGGTGAAGCTCCTCCGGTGACGGAACTGCGGCAAATGATTCTTGGGGATCCATCAAAGCTTCGTTCGCAGTTCAGATTGACTTATAATATGATACTAAACCTCCTTCGAGTCGAAGCTCTCAAGATCGAAGAAATGATCAAGCGAAGTTTCAGCGAGCATGCAACCCAGCAGTTGTTACCAGAGCAAGAGAAAGCTGTTAAGGTTTCAGAGGCGGATCTGGCCAAAGTAAAGAGAGAGAAATGCGATATCTGCGATACGAGTCTGGATGCTTGCCATCAAGCTGCTCAGAACTTCAAACAATTAACATTCGACTTGCATCTTGGTCTTCTAGCCACCCCCGTCGGGCGCAGAATGTTTTCTGCAAAGCGGCTAATCGTCTATAACAAGGATGGGGTTCGGACTCCAGGAATTCTTCTTAAAGAAGGGGCGAGTGGTGGGCCTTCTCCGACGATTCATGTCTTAGAAATCAGGACAAAAAGAGACCAAAGAGATTCAACGGATTTGCTTCCTTACTTGCCCAAGTACAGGAAGTTTTTTACCAAAATGCCGCAGTTCAAAAAAGACATCACGATAAAAACGTTTCAGATACCCGTGACAGATCTAGAGTGTGTTACGCAGACTGTCTTCAAAAACGTTATCCCGGAAATCTTCAATGGAGGCGAAGACTATAAGAAAGCAAAAGAGCAACTTTTGCGGATTTGCCAGAGTTGGGAAATGGATGAGTGGAACGAAATGGATTTGTCAAAGATCAAGGACCTACAACTCCGTGATCTCATTGCAAAACGGAATGAGCAAATGAAAACTGCCCAAGACCTTGCTTGCTTAGAGTGTCCTCAATTCCTCAAACATGTTGGTTATCTTTTCACTTTAAAGCGAGACTCAGCTACTAATTTATTCTAGTTCGCCATGTGCCATGACCAATGGCTCATCCAAGAAAACATATCCCAACTCCGCCAGCTCATGTCTGACCAAAACCTCCAACTTCTCCCTGACTACGAACAGAGAATCCAAGTTCTCAAAGATCTCGACTTCATTGATGACAGTTCGCGGGTCCAGCTCAAAGGTAAAGTCGCTTGTGAAGTACACTCGGCAGATGAGCTGGTTCTCACCGAACTCATTCTTGACAATGTCCTAGCAGCCTACGAACCTGCTGAAATCGTCGCCCTCCTCTCGGCTTTTGTGTTCCAAGAGAAAACCGACATGGTCCCTAATCTTACTGGTAACCTAGAAAAGGGGATGAAAACGATCATCGAGATCTCGGAGAAAGTCAACGAACGCCAAACGTACCATCAAGTAATTCTCTCATCAGATGATTCCAACGACTTCGTTTCCAGACCGAGATTCGGCCTCATGGAGGTCGTATATGAGTGGGCTCGTGGAATGAGTTTCAAGAATATCACTGATTTAACGGACGTGCTCGAGGGGACGATCGTGCGAGTTATCACGAGGTTGGATGAGACATGCAGGGAGGTAAAGAACGCCGCGAGGATCATTGGGGATCCAGAACTCTTTACTAAGATGCAGACTTGTCAGGAGATGATAAAGAGAGACATTACAGCTGTCGCCAGCTTGTATATGTAACTAATAGATACCAATGATAAAAGATTTCTCTGTAGGAAATTAATTCAGCCAATATTATTTGTCCTCAGAAAAATCACTTGACTTATCCTATATCCCTTGTAGTAATTTAGGGCATTTAATTTAAAAGGGGGAGAAATAAAGGAAATTAATTATTTACCTATAGAAATTCCTTCTATTGTCCTATTTCTAGTTTTATAAGCTAGGAAGTTATTCATCCCAATGTCTCATACAGAGTAAAACACAAATAGAACAATCTGAAGGCAAATTTTCGTGTCTATTCTGCTAAGAACGCAATGCTAAATTCATCGCCAGAGTTAAAAATATCAACGCTTTTCTATGATTATCACAGCGAAATAGCCACTCATAGCTCTGCAATCCACCCCGCAACGGCCTTCTTCACCTCACCCGCGCTCAGCTCTCCCGTCTTGATCTTAGACTTGATGGTGTTGAGAATTTCGGCCACTGTGTCTCCTTGATGCCCCTTGAAAATTGGCATGGCATTGATATCTCCATCGTATTTGTAATTCGCAGCACTGGGTGGAATGGCGCCTGCGGTAAGGGTGTATTGACGATCTTCATCGGTTGCCATCATCTCAGGGCGGATGTAACGGGAGGTTAATGCAAACCTCAACATTCCCTGAGGCACAACAGCATGCTTTTGAGATGTTAGCATAAAACTATCCTTTAAACCAATGTTATTAATGCTCGCCTCATAAAGCCTCTGGATTTCAGTGCCATGCATAACGACCATGTCGCCGTGTTCAAGAACAATCCTCAGAACATCGGGCTTCATTCCTTTCTTATTTTTTGCAGCAGGACCGATCTTGCTATGCTTTTTAGGACGGAATTTCATAACTGCAGCACATCCTAGGGAGAGGGTTGCAATTGTTGGACCAAGTTCCTTCTCGCCATCGTCGTGGTACTAGATAAGTTAGAAGAAATAATAAGACCAGTGATATATATGCTCACATTAATCTTACTCTCTTCGAAATATCCCAGTGTGAGTAATTCATTGAAATCATTAAAAGGTTGCTCATGAGCAGTAAGGCTATACTTCCCCGCCCATGTCAATCTATTGAGAGCCTTGAGAATAACAGGCCGAGCTTCATTGAAACCTTTCGAAATTTGAGCAACTCCATATTTGTATGGAGCACCCTGCACATTGTAAGTTCAATTTCAACCACTAAGCTTTGAGCACTTACCCAATTCGAAGCCCAATGATTTGTTATCACTTCCTCGGAATCTGCTTAAGTTAGAAAGATATTGGATTTGGAAGGTAAAAATAACGTACTCCCTTTTTGACGGGATGGATTCCTCTTTAAATTGAAGTGATCTTCTTGCATTAGCTCAAATAACTCGTTGGGGCCATCTGGTTGTTGGTTGATGATACTGTTGACCTTGAAATGGCGAACAAATCCAATAGGAGTACCGTCATCACGAGGAATGCTATACTCAGTGATACTATAGTGTCCATAAATGAATGTGCGAGACTGAATAATTGAGGAGATGAAAAATTTACTATCGATATCGACCTCTCTATTCAATCCTTGCGCAATTGCCTGGTGTGCAGTAACTGGTTTGGAGATAATACGATGGATAAAGTCGCAACTGGGATTCTCACAACGCCATTGGTGCCATTCAATCCGGCGACTGCAACATTTGCACTTAGGGCAGACAATAGACTTCCTGTATTGCCTTTCAAACCCGTAAGTCCCAGTTGATATAAGGTCGTTATTAGTTGGAAGGGGCGGATAAAGAGGTCCTGGAGCTCTACCGTTGAATTGTTTTCGTTCGTTAAGGAATATTTGCGAATAGTCTAGAGTCTTTTGATCGACTATTCTTCCAAAGTTGAAGAACTCGGCACATGAAGGCTCTAAACATGTCCAACCTTGGTTAAAAATCTCCTTGCTTTCTACAGAGCAGATTCTGCATAGAGAGGATGTGGCTGGTGGCGGAGTAAAAGATATCAACGGAAAAGGGTAATTAGAATTCTTCGCAGACCACCACGATCTCTGGTTTAGGTTAATCTTTTCAAGTCGGACCATCCAAGTCTTAAGTCCAGTGTAAAGTTCACACCAGACGTCAGTGACATGAAACCAGTCGAGAACATTATAATAATATGGCAACTTGGAGGGACTGATTTTATTTCCTTGCCCTATAGACATTAGCAAAGTATTTGGGAAAAAAATTATTATTTAGGGTACTTGCCTGCGATAACTATGACCGCCTGCCCTATCGCCTTAGATCTTTGGAATGCCAGTGCGATGGTACTAGTAACCTCGTCTACAACTTTGACCATTTTTCCATCTTTATCTTTTCCCTTGCCGCCTCCGCTTTGTTCTATTAACAAAACTTCTAGCATACTGGAGCACGACTTACACTTGAGCGACGATGATTTGGTCATCAAACTTATCTCGATCACTGACTTCCTTGTTACACAAAAAGCCATATGCAATACCGTCGTGAGTATATGCACCTGATTCATATGCATTGTAACAGGGGAGAGCCTCGCATAGAGCCTGTCGCTTGTTGGCCCAGACTTCTGGTTGGCCATGAGGCTCAGGTTTTCCTTCCTGAACGTTAATGTGATAAGCTTCCTGTTTAGGAGTAGCACTCTTCCTCCTAGGAGTAGTTGATTTTTTGAGGGCAGTAGCTTTGGGCTGTCCCTTAATTTGACTGGCGACTACTGTGTTTGTACCTGAACTTCTGGCACTCGTAAAATTCATGTCTTGAGCGTCTTGGATGCGTTCACTTTCTGGGACAAAGTCCTGGTCTTCCATTTTGAGCTTTTTAGGACGACCTCTCCGGGATGGGGGCTTGGGTAAAGCCGTGACTTCATCCTTATCCATGTCAAGATCTGAATTTATATTGTCATCCACGATATAATTCGGGGACGCTCTGTTTCTCTTGCGTTCCGATGTTGGAGAAGGAGCCTGACAAGCCTCTTGCAAAACCTCTATTTGATCAAACCAAGTTCCATCGAGATTCTGATAGACTGGTAGATGTTGAAGAGGAACATCAGATGTTGCACATGACAAAAGACTGATGTTATCTGAAGATTTCTTGTACAATGACAGCGAAGATGAACCGCTTTCATCCGAAGTTATCCCGACACCCGAAGATAACCCGAACAATGACAGCGAAGATATCCTGACACCCGGAGATAACCCGAACGATGACGGCGAAAATAACTCGGTTTCATCCGAAGGGGTTCCGGTTAACTGAGCTCTGGTGCTTGCTGTGTTGGTTGGAGAAGAAGGGGACTGTGGCGGTGAGCTCAACGGTGAGGAGGTGTTATCTTGTAAGGATAGAGTCATGCTGAGGTCTGCTATGGGGTTAAGAGCAGCCGAAATTGAAGTCTGTGAATCCGAGTCAGCTATGATTGACATGATAAGATGCCAAAGAGAAGACGATGCAACTTACTGAAATAAATAAAAATAATTGAAAGGCGTCGTACAAGGTTAGAAGATAATCGACCAAACTTTTGGTACTTGATGACTGGCCGTTATGGACGGCACTGACAGAAGCGGAACACTTCAAAATGAGGTTGAGAAATTTGAAACAGGTTCGGTGATGATAGGGATTGCGTTATCCCAGAGAAGCCTGAGAGAAAGAGGATTGATCATGTAAATAATTGTTACTGATGTTGCAGATAGGAGAAGGTTGTGCTGAATGTTGGAGGTTAAAGGTCATTGAGCGGAGGGTGTAGACGCAAGATTTACGTTATTGTTGGACTAAAAGGAGTTGAATTGATAGTTGTAAATAGAGGATTGTGTTGATGTTGGAGACTGGAGAAGGTATAGAATTGTGTTGATGTTTTGAGCTGAAAAAAAGATAATGTGTTGTTTGGGTAAAAGACTTTGTGCGAGATGCTAGTGGCCAAAGGAGCCGTCCCTTCCTTTTAGGAAGTACCTGAGATAACTCGTTGACTCCCTCCAAGTATCGTCGCTTCCTAGTTAGGAAGACGCTCTCAAGTCACGAGACTGCCGGTGATCAGCAGGAGCAACGGAGACATCATACCAATTAACGTCAGTGTGGCAGAACCGGCGACATAGTAGTACTCTGCGGAAGAGGTTAAGAAACGTAGAAAATACAGGCTTGAGGTCTTTGTAGCATGGAACTTGAAATTTCAAGGCCAATTCTCTGAGTTGGAGAGTCAAAGAAGTCTTTGGGAGTACAACAAGTAGTTAAGAATGCCGAGGCGTTTGAGGACTGAGCCGATAGTTGTGGAAGATCACCTGAGGCAATATAGATTGTTTATTGAATAGAGAGATAATTGAACATCGCTTACCAAGAAATAGAAGCGAACCTGTAGCGTGTGTTGTGGTTTGTTAATATGAACATTTGTGACAAATTTCACTCTCCTACCTTTGAAATGTCCAGTCGAGTTAATTATGTATACGTCTAGAATTTCGAAACAAACACAGCTAGGGTTGAGGAGACATGTTAGATGAGTTGTGAATAAGAATGAGTGGTTGAAGAAAGATGTTGGGTAGAGGATTAGGATTCGTAAAATACACAAGAGTGGATGCTGCGAGTGAATATATGATGCTGTTAGTGAATGCAAGATTTATAACAGATCCGATTTAAGAACTTGAGCCGATGGCTGAGAAGTCTAAATTAATCGAGCCAAAGAGCATTTAAATAAACACCAGCAATTTCCCTTAAAATACAGTGCGGATTCGTTATAAGGATCTGAATAAGACATCAACTTTTGTATTCTTATATTGAAATATCGCTATACTAAGTACATCATTTAATCCACCTGTCTAGTGCTAATTGGGCTCTCTGGCCTACATATATATATATAATTAACCGTTCTAGACGCCCTAAATACTTTTGTTTTAAGTTCCTACCTACTCTTGGTACTCCTAATATTCCAGTGGTAATTGTACTACAAGTAAAGCCTCTAAATTTGAGGGTATTGCCTTGAATCGAGGTTCTGTATCCTCAAGAATTGTATCTTTATTCTCTATACTCTGCTCTATATGCTCTGAAATTATATCCTCAAGTGTAGGTTTGTTATTCTCTTCTATATTCTCGTCTGCTAGATTCAAGAAGGGACGCGCTAGTATAGGGGAGCCAAAATTTGCCAGCATCAGTCCTTCTAGCGTCCATCACGCCAGCGAAATGGATGCGGTAGCGTAAGGAAGTCAAATGCGGCCCCCAGACGCTGCCGCACTTGGTGAGTGCTGTGAATAGGGAGAAATTATTAACTTCTAGGCAGGACTTTTGTCGGCAAAATCACATCGCCAATCTATCTGTTGGTATCATTATCTGTACGGGACAACACATTATTATCACGCCAGTCTCGATTAGTTCTGGAAGGGGATAGACTTTAGAGGTTTCTATCTCTCCTTCTAATCAATCATCTACTATTTTTAACACCAGTATTCCGCTCACAAGTGGTGTACTACCTGTAGAAGTGGACCCACACTATCTTTCCTCTCTACCATGGCTGTAAATGCTCCCACACAACATTTGCCTAATGCCTCAAATCTTCAGATGGATTTTCTCGACTCCTCTTTTTTTTAAAGAATAAATAGGTCATCTAGTTTACCAACCCCAACCGAAGTCAGAGCTTTAGCACGATTAGAAGATAGAGTCCATCCGGAACCACCTCTAATCAAGTTTAAAAATCTTGACCTCATCGTCAAATATGGACCGAAAGTTTCAATTACAGAAGCGCAGTGCCTGTGGTTTATCCAAAGAACATTCCAAAACGCAATTCCGGTACTAGAAGTTTATGGATAGCGAGTTGAAGGCTGCGATGTGTTTATTTATATGCAATTTATATCAGGTCGAGTTCTTAAGGACTGTTGGGATTCTTTCGATGATACTAAGAAAACGAGTGTCTGATCAATTACGCCACCTTCTACAGACGTTGCGTAGATATAGGCAGAGCCATTCTGATATATTTATTGGTTTTTAATCCATTATGCGTGTCGGAATGTATACTAACTTTGGCTAGGTTCTATTAATCGCCAGCCTCTACTAGATAATATCTTTGAATCCAAACCACCAGGAAAACCAATTCCTAATATCAAGGCATTTAATAATTGGTTTTCTAGGCTCCAGCTAATCCTATTCCCCGATTTGCAGGAATACCAAGATCCATATCGACAATTATTACCAGACAACGGAGTGATCCCCTTAACTATACAGATCTCCATCGAGGTAACATAATTGTTTCCTCGACTTCTCCGCCACGCGTTGCTGCAATCATTGATTGGGGTCAGTCAGGTTGGTATCCTGATTATTGGGAACATTGTAAAGCATGTTATACGTCAAGATATAATTGAAGGTGGCGGAACGAATGGATTCCAAGGATTCTATTTCCAAGAACGCAGGAACACGAGGCGTTTGCGGAATATGTCATGGCCATGGGTGCAGTATAGGATCTCGACATTGGGTTGATGGTATTCAGACACGGAAATCAAATCGCCATATCGCGAATATCGCTAAAACGGGTATCGTTATAACGGGTTTGCACTTCAGGAATATTCTTCGATGTCAAAAAGCGGATTATATACATGCGTCTTGTTGAAGTAACCACCTCATCTGCCAATCATACTCGGAGGCGAGTTGAATTCTTACTTTCTGAGTGAGACTCATCCCTGTATCCGGGCCTTGAGAAGCAGAAAATTTGATGGAGATTCCCCATTGGCATAAATAAATAGTATTGTATTTTAAAAATACTCTTGAAATTTCTTCCTTTGTATAACTGCACATTCCATGTCTCTCCACGCCGACACTTTGGGAGAGACGGATAGCACTGCTGATTTCAAATTTCCCTCTTCTACCCGGCTCTGAAATTTCTTCAGGAAGTTCCAGTGCCTTGCAGTGTTTTGTAAAATTGTAACTCAAAAGAATATCTGGATTGACGATGTTCACCGTCTCTGTCCATTGGCGTGCCCCAGTGTCGTCGCAGACAGGCTACCTGCTTACTACGTACAGGGGTGAATAGATGTAATTCGCCACTGTCATGCCGCTTTTAAAATATTCTATTTGCTGCCATTGA